>LPNX010787038.1:127500-146287 GCA_001517045.1 Pseudotsuga menziesii
TAAAACAGCTCCAAAGCTTTCCCTGCGTGAGCAAATGAAGAACATGGGTGTATGGGAAAATGCGCATGCATTTTGGGTGTTTTCTTGCCCCAAAAGTCAAAAATGATTTTCCCCAAATTCGAAATTCATGCCCATACTCTTCCCATCCCCGTGCAATAACTACTTCAACCAATTTCTGGTAGAATTAAATGATTGGGTGAATGAGACAAGAAAGTTAGTTGACTACTTGATGGGTTCTCCCATTAACATTTGGATTTTCCCCATTGGCCCAAAGGTTTAAATAATTTCCCTCCCTATTCCTTAGGAAAATCATGCCCCCATCTCTTTTGATGTTGCATAGACATAGCTGGTTGTGGGTATTTTAATCAAAATGCATATTTACATGATGCCAAAAATTATAATGTGCCGGATAGCGTGATGTACCATCAACAACAATTTTAATCGTCAGAACATAAAACATTGAATCGATGGTGGGGATTTTGCCTTTAGATCCACACCATGATTATTTACAATATATACATCATATACATTTTTAATGCAAACAGGGTCAAAACTGGGGTGTTACATTCCCCTCCCCCTTCAATAGCACTGTCCTCGGTGCTTTACAAAATTGAACAAAATGCTACATTGGTACTGCCTCAATGCTCCACAGAATTGAACAAAAACAGATGTGCCAATCGCATGGCATCCTCCAGCTCCCATGTAGCCTCTTCAAGACCATAGTGCTCCCATTGCACCTTTACCTTCCCTATGGCTCAGTTCCAGAGCATTGTGGCCTTCTTATCGAGGATACACATTGGCTCGATTTGGAACTCTCCCTCGGGTTCCACCTGAATCACATCCCAATTTCTCACATGGTTAGGATCATGTACATATTTCTTAAGCAAAGAAACATGAAAAACTTTATGAGCTCTAGTGCTAGTAGGCAATGCAAGTCTATATGCAACTGGCCCTATTCTTTCAAGCACTTCAAACGGCCCACAATATCTTGGTGACAGCTTGGCACAACTTCCAAGCTTCAAGGAACTCTTCTTTTCCCTCACTCTAAGGTAAACATGATCCCCAAAATGAACTCTATGTTCACCCTATGCTTATCTGCATAGCTTTCCTGTATGTCCTGAGATGTTTTGATATTATGCCTGATCTTTACAACCTCTTGCTCCATCTCCTTGAGAAATTCTAGACCAAGCACAACCCTGTTCACTAGATTATCCCAAGTCACTGGTGTCCTACACCTTCTACCATACAAAGCTTCATACGGGCTCATCCCCAAGGATGCTTGTTGTCCATCGTTATAAGCAAACACTACCAAGTGTAAGTAATCTTCCCACTTGGTTGGTTTGTCCATCACATACATGCGAAGCATGTCTTCAAGCACCTGGTTAACTCTCTATGTCTGCCCATCAGTCTGAGGATGGTATGCAATGCTGAAGTTTAGCTTTGTACCCAAATCTGCAAACAACCCCTTCCAAAAATTGGAAGTGAACTTGACATCTCTGTCAGAGACTATTGCCTTAGGAAATCCATGCAATTTGAAAATATCCTTCATGAATATCTTTGCAATGTCATCAGTCTTATGCGTAGACTTAACCGGTATAAAATGTGTTTCCTTTGTCAAGTTGTCCACCACAACCATGATGGAATCATGTTGTGTCCAAGTCATCGGCAATCCTATAATAAAAAACATGGAAATAACTTCCCATTTCCATTCTAGAACTGGAAAAGGCTACAACAAACCTGCTAGGTGTTGATTCTCAACCTTCACCTGCTTACATTTCATGTACCTTGAAATATATTCTTCCATGTCCTTTTTCATTCCTGGCCAAAAGTACTGCTTTCTGGCTGTAGCAATTGTCTTCTAATATCCTGGGTGACCAAAATATGGAGCTTGTTGGATTTCATCCATAACAACTCTCCTCAACTCTACTACATTTGGAATATAAATCCTACCTTTATAAGTAAGAAGTCCATCTTCTTCCAATCTATATCCCTCATACCTCTTTTCAAGACTTTGTTGCTGCAATTTGTCCTTTACTTGTTCATATAATTCATCTCTAGTAGTATGATTAACAATATGATTGGAAAATACTAAGAGATGCCACATGCATTTCCTGCACCTTCCTGCTGAGTGCATCAGCTACCTTGTTCTATTTTCCCTTTATGTGCTTTATTTCAAAATCAAACTCACATAAAAACTCTAGCCATCTTGCTTGCCTAGCATTTAGAGTAGGCTGATCAAATAAATACTTCAGACCACAATGGTCTATCCTTAACTCAAATCTTCTTCCCATCAAGTAATGCCTCCACATCTTGAGAGCATGTACTATGGCTGCAAGTTCTAGATCATGAGTGGCATAGTTCTTCTCATGCTCCTTCAGCTTTCTTGACTCGTAGCATATCACATGGTTGTCTTGCATAAGGACTCCTCCAAGCCCTTGTTCGCATGCATCAGTACACACCACAAAACATTTCTCTGGGTCTACAACTTTCAATACTGGTGCACTGGTGAGAAGATTCTTCAACTTCTTGAAGCTTCCTTCACACCTCGATATCCATTCAAACCTTATCCCCTTCTTTTGCAAAGAAGTGATGGCATGTGCAAATTTGGAGAATCCTTTAATGAATCTCCGATAGTATCATGCAAGTCCCATAAAAGATATTACATCTATCACATTTCTTGGAGTAGGCCAATTCATAATGGCTTCAATATTTTCAGGGTCTACAGATATACCCTCTTCTGAGATAATGTAACCCAAATACTGAATTATATCTCCATAGAAGTCACACTTGCTCAACTTTGCATACAACTGATGCTCCCTGAGCAATTGCAATGTCAATCTCAAATGCTCTTCATCCTCTTCCTCATTCTTAGAATAAATAAGAATGTCATCAAGGAAAACAAGAATAAACTTGTCCAAATACCTACTGAAGACACTGTTCATAAGGCACATAAATGTAGCTGGTGCATTTGTGAGACCAAATGGTACCACTACAAACTCGTAATGTCCATACCTTGTTCTAAAGGTTGTCTTATGAATGTCTTCATCCTTGATTCTTACCTGATGGTAACCAGACCTTAAGTCAATCTTGGAAAATGCCTTTGCTCCTCTCATTTGGTCAAAGAGGTCATCAATCCTAGGAAACGGGTATTTATTGTTCATAGTAACCTTGTTCAATTGTCTGAAATCAATACACAACCTCAGTGTACCATATTTCTTCTTTATAGACAAAACTGGTGCTCCCCACAGAGACACACTCGGCCTGATATACTTCTTCTCCAACAACTCATGCAATTGCATCTTCAACTCTAGCATCTCAAGTGTACTCATTTTGTAGGGTGTCTTGGACACTGGTGCTGCTCCTGGCACAAGTTCAATTGTGAAATCAATGTCCCTCTTTGGAGGAAGCCCTAGAATCTCATCAGGAAACACATCTCTGAATTCTTGCAACACATGAAAGTCCTCCAGCCTAGGAGTTTCATCCTCCGTTGCCTCCAAAATATGAGTTGCATACAATTGACAAACCTTTCCTACAGGACTTCTTCAACTGGATTGCTGAAATCTTCCTCACAGAAATCACCTTTGGAATGCCTCTTACAACTATTGGGTTCCCTTCTTCATCCATGCATTCGAAAGTCTTATTGTAGCAATCAAGCTTTACCCTATGAGTTTCTAACCAATCCATTCCAATGAGAACATCATAGGAACCAAGTGGTAGAACATTCAGATCTACACAAGTGACCAATCCATTCATGACCAATGGACATTTCTCTACCACTTCACTAACCTTTCTCTTAGTTCCAGTGGCTAGTTGAACTAACCAAGACTTGCTCTGCTTTACTTTCTTAAAATCACAAATCTCTACTACTTTAGGGGTAATGTAACTGTGAGTAGAACTAGGGTCAATCAAAATAGAAACAGATTGTTCAACAATCTTACCTGCAACTTCAACCACAATTGATTGGTGATCTTCCTAGCGGTCCTCCGGTGCTGCATAAATCCTAGGGACGTCCCTTTCTACTTAACCCACTGTTTCTACTTCTTGAATGTTGTAAGCCAACCTTGAACTCTCATTCTCGAGTGGACAATTCTTGCGCATGTGGGGTCCTCCACATTTCCAACATTGGAGTGATTCCCTGTTCTGGTGTGGATCTCTAAGCTTCTCTCCCATCACTCTGCTTGGCTGCTTCTCAGCTTGTGATGGTTGCTTCTGCTGCTTCCTGAAGTTAGAAGGTTTGAAACCTTTCTTCCTTTGGTTAGACTTCTCATTCTTTTTTTCCTTCCATGTCTTATGATAATCAAGTTTACCTTTGCTTTGCTCATAGCAATACTTAGCCTTCCTTATTGCTTTTTCAAGAGTTCTAGGTTCATAAAACTCAATTCTGTCTTTATAAGTTGAGGCAATCCACTCAGGAAACGTTGGATCTTCACTTTTTCATTTTGATGTACCTGACATACCTCAATAGTTCTAGGAACTTGTTGGCATACTCTTCCATGGTCTGTTGTCCCAATCTCAGCTCATGGAATTCTTTAATCTTATCATCATAGTACCTGTCAAAGAGGTACTTCTGCTTGAAGTATTTCTTGAATTGTTTCCACGCCATTCTTCTTTCATTAACCTTCTTTACTTGTCTGTGGTGTTCCCACCAGATGGATGCTCTTCCAATCAAATTGAATATAGCTACCCTTGCTTTCATATTTCCGGAGTAGTCTTGAACTTGGAAATACTTCCTCATCCCAAGAAGCCAATCCTTAGCTTCTTGACCAGTCTTGACCTCACCATTAAAAGTAGGAGGCATTTCCTTTTTGAATTCATCTCATGAATTGTTCTTGTAATGTCTCCTCCTCTTATTCCTACGATATGGAAAGATTGAATCCCCACTAGTTTTTTCAGAATCAGATGACCCACTAGTAGTCCATTCTGGAGTATTCCTTCTGTCCCCGGAAGCCCTCCTGGAGGCATGGGACTTTTTACGAGAATCTCCCCTGGTGCTACTCCTACTTCTTTCTGGATTAGTTGTCTGATGCCCAAATTTTATCTATCCCAGGATTTATGTCAAACTCTACAATATAGCTACATTTATCTGATTTTGATCTTCTTGAGCCTTAAGCATCATTTTATTGTCTTCTTTGCAACTTTGCAAATCCACCCTTAGGCTCCTCATGGTGGCTACAAAATCTGGGGGAGTATCTTGAAATATTCACCCATTCGACTCTGTCTCGTCATTTCCAACTCTGACATTTTCTCCCATAGAATCTTCCTCGAACTCATAGGGGTCTTATGCATAATTCATGTCGTCGATTCTCATCTTGGCTCAACCAAGAACGAATTTTTGAAACTGCTCTATGCGAAATGTTTCCTTTGAAGGTGACTATAGTTCTGTAAAATGTGTTAATAAACACAACTGTTAGCTGCATAACAATCCCATGAGTTCATAATTACTTACCTGCATTGGAAAATACTATATTGACAACTTTGTCAAAACACAGAATTTTCTTTTCACCAAGAGCGATGGTCTCAGGGGGACAACGAGGATCAAGGGGGCTTGCTTTTTTAGGGGGCTCATTTTTTTTTGTAAATATTTGATTTTCATGAAATCTAGCACATAAGATCGCTGCCATTTTTCACCTTTTCAACACCTATAAATCCCAATGGAATCCTGCTTTTCCACTAAAAAAATCATATTTTTCCATCCTATCGAATCCTTTCTTAACAAGTCATCCAATGTATCAGGTCACTGCTGACAATTTTTCTGACACCTCGGTGGATCAATCTTCATCTGTCTTCCAATGCACATCAGATTGATCTACATCTGTCTTTCAACGCACATCGGATCGATCTTCTTTTGTCTTCCGGTGCACATCAGATCGATATTCATCTGTCTTCTGACGCACATCGGATTGATCTTCATCTGTCTTATGACACACATCGGATCGATCTTCTTTTTTCTTTCAACACATTGGCTCCCTTCAGGTGAGCCTTACCGACACCTTGGCTCCGCTTCCACGGACGTCTTTCGAGATGCCTCGAAGAGCTTCTCCCATGAGACATCAGAAAGTTATCTGAGATGCCTCGAAGAGCTTCACCCAAGCGACATTGGAAAACTTTTCCCCAGATTTCCTATACTTACAAAAAATTTGAACTTTTCTTCTCTGTTTGGCTTGTCAGCTGGGTCTTGGGTTGTTAGTCGATGTATCAGCTCAACCCAACCGAGACCATCGATTCCACCTAGCTGAGACCTTTTCCTCCTCCCAGTCAAGACCTTCGACTCCTCTCAGCCGAGACCTTCGGCAAAATTCAACTTAGAAAAATTTTCAAAAATTTTCTCCCTGCTTTGGTTTCTTTGTCAGATGGACTCGGCTTAAGTCATCCGACGTATCAAATGGACTCAGCTTAAGTCATCCGATATTTCCCATACTTCAAAAAAAAATTGAAATTTTGAAATTCTCCTTGTTTCTCACATTTTTCCTCTACTGGACAGAGGGTAACCTTGCCTCTGTCACTGCTTTTGATGTCCCATTGAGGCCCGTGCTACAATGAAGCTCTGATACCACACTGTAACGTCCTTGACCCTCTAACCGGTGAAGAGGATGCTATCAACATACTATCTATCCGGGAACTAGCCCCATAAATGTAAAATAAAATGCATTGAACTCAAGATACACATATGCATAAAGAATTAACATTCAGTGGAAGAAAATTACATTTAATTAAAGCATTCAACATAATTTAACTTGTTCATCATAGTTCACAGAAACAATATAGTTTCATGGGTAATTACGCTAGAATACTTATCTTCGAATGAAGCTCCCCGCAACCAGCTATGTCACTGCAAAGTTCCACCCAACCATAGGCCAGTGTGCTCCTTAATTTCTCAGCAACACTGCCACCCCCAAGCTGGGCATGATTCCCCAAGGAAAAGGAAAATAGGCAGACTCACACATAGCCTAAGAAATGTCAAAAAATCAGTCAAGCCAAAGCTATGTTTGGGTTTATCATACTGCCAAGGTGATGGAAAGGCTTGTTTGCTAAGCTAGTGAGCTCAACCATAGAGCTATGGACACCTGCACAAGATCTAACTTGGATTTTCCAACACATACACACCCAACATAAGGAATCATCCCCTTCTCTGTTGTATAGTCCCTTGGGCTATGCATTCCCTTTCAGTGCTATTCAGGATGTGCAGTAAGGAATAATCAACCCTCAAGATCTCTTAGTGAGGTTCCTCATGCACTATATTTATCAGGAAAATTACCTCTTCCACTCTTAACTGATTCAGACCAAATCAAAGAGCATAACAACTCAAACCCAGAAAAGGGTGCACATACAGCAAAATACCAATGGCTAGTTTTTGGAAAAATGTTGGGAAACCCCAATAACGGATTTACAGATGAAGACAAATAGTTTGGCAATAAGATGATTTGCCAAGGAGGGTAAGCACAACCCCTAACAACAAATTCAATTGCCCATGGGAATTTTGGCCCTAACGTGGCCAAAAACGAATTCAATACACCACAATTACGGTGTTGGGCATGGATAAAAACATCCTGGAAGCTAAAATTAGAAAGGGTAAGTGGTTAAAACAACCCTAGGAACCAAAATCGATTTCAGCAATTGTTTATTGACTTCATGTGGGCAGAAACGACCTCCACCGACCACAAAAAACGTGAATCTTCTTTGCCCATGAATATTGAGGATGTTTATGGCATTACATGAACCAAATGAGTGCCATAAACTCCCAAAACAAAAATATTCCTTGCCCACTTGCTGCAAAACACCCAAAAATGGATTTCTGGGCATGCAAGATGAAGAAAAGGAGCAAAAACATGAGGGTAAAAAAACTCCAAAGCTTTCCCTACGTGAGCAAATGAAGAATGTGGGTGTATGGGAAAATGGGCATGTATTTTGGGTGTTTTCTTGCCCAAAAATTCAAAAACATTTTTTCCCAAAAATGGGTTTTCCCCAAATTTGAAATTCATGCCCATACTCTTCCCATCCCCATGCAATAACTACTTCAACCAATTTCTCACAGACTTAAATGATTGGGTGAATGAGACAAGAAAGGTAGTTGACTGTTTGATGGGTTCTCCCATTGAAATTTGGCTTTTCCCCATTAGCCCAAAGGTTTAAATAATTTCCCTCCCTATTCCTTAGGAAAATCATGCCCCCATCTCTTTTAATGTTGCATAGACATAGCTGGTTGTGGGTATTTTAATTAAAATGCATATTTATATGATGCCAAAAATTAAAATGTGTCGGATAGCACAATGTACCATCAGCAACAATTTTAATCATCGGAACATAAAACATTAAATCGATGGTGGGGCTTTTTCCTTTAGCTCCACACCACGATTAATTACAATATATACATCCTATACATTTTTAATGCAAACAGGGTCAAAATCGGGGTGTTAGAACTAACATCATCACCATCATCATCATCATCATCATCATCATCATCATAATCTTCATCATCATCGTCATCGTCGTCATCATCGTCATCCTCATGATGATGATAATCATCATCAACATAATCATCACCATCATCTTCATCATCATCGTTGTCGTCATCATCATCATCATCATCATCATCATCATCATCAATATCATAATCATCGTCATCGTCGTCTTCATCGTCATCATCATTATCGTCGTCTTCATCATCATCGTCGAGGAACATCATCATCGTCATCGACATCACACATCATCATCTTCATCATCGTCATCGTCATCATCTTCATTGTCATCATCATAAGGGTATGTTCATCATCAACATCAACATCATCATCATCATTATCATCGTCATCATCATTATCATCATCATCATCATCATCAAGATCATCATCATCGTCATCATCATCATCATTATCATGAACATCACCATCATCATCATCAAGAAAGTCATAATGAAATTCATCATCATCATTGTCAATAGAATCATCATCTTCATCACCAACATCATCATCGTCATCCTCATGATGATGACAATCATCATCAACATCATCATCGCCATCATCGTCATCTTCATCCTCATGATCGTCGTCGTCACCATCAATGTCATCATCATCATCGTCATCGTCATCATCATGATGATGATAATCATCATCATCATCATCATCATCAACATCATCATCATCATCATCATTGTCATCGTCGTCATCAACATCATAATCATCATCATCATCGTCATCATCACCATCATCATCATCGTCATCATCATCATAATCAGCATAATCAGCAACATCATCGTCGTCGTCATCATCACACATCATCATCGTCGTCATCATCATTATCATCATCATCGTCGTCGTCTTCATCATAATCATCGTCATCGTCGTCGTCAACATCATCGACTTCGTCAACATCATCGTCATCTTCATGATCATCAAAGCTAAGGGACATGAGTTAGGTAATTGTTTCACTTTATTTGGTTGATCTTTTTAAATATCCCCATCTTTATCTGTTTTCACAAACCATCAAATTTAATAGGAATATTTTTGTTGCAAAAGAAGATAAGAATAATAGAGTAATATAATGGCTTATAATAATTATAATAGTTTTTAAGATATGATTTTATAATATTATAATGGAAAGCATTGAACTCGAACTTTTTGTGTAGCTAGGTTCTACCCTAGTTGTCACTAGCTCGACTCACATGTTCAACTTTTCAATCATCCTTCAAAGCTATATTTTCATTTATCCAAGATAGGGATGTGTTGTTATGTAGATGGTTCTTCCCTCATTAATGTGAAGGTTCATTATTCAAGTTAGGATGTTTTCCTTCCTCTTAGGTTTGCATATCTCTATTGAACATATATTTGGGACCCATAGTTCTAGAAGTCGAGTAATCTATTACATATAAGAAGTATTTCAAGGGTACAAAAAATTCCTTTCCTTTTATTGGCTATATTCAACAATTTCCTTCTCATCACTTTTTGATTGAAAGGTTTGCCAGTATTATGCAATTTTTTCGAAAATGAATATTTGAAGTAAACTAAATTTTATTTATTCTTAATGTTGGTGGATTACAAAACAAGTGTCTTTGAAGTACAGTAAGCTTTACTTATTTTTAATGTTGGTGAAAAGTTCATATCACTACCTATATGTGGATATGTGTAGAAATTAACCTTCATATCACTACCTATATATGGATGATGATGATAAAATAATATATAATAAAAAAACATAGTAAAAATAAAATACATATTATATAAAATAATAAAAATAAAATACATATTATACAAAATAATATATAATAAAAAAAACATAATCTTTTTCGACATTGGCGCGAATCATTTTGGACAGTTCTATGCAATTTGGACAGTTTTATGATTTTTGGAGTAGCTCCTATGTGTCATTTCGCACAGCTCGGGGTTGAGAATTGGAGCTCAGGGTTCAAAATTGGAGCTTAGGGTTCAGAATTGGAGCTCACTGTTGAGAATTGGAGCTCAGGGTTTCTATTTCGAGCTCAAGATTCCCATTTGGAGCTCACGGTTCACGTTTGGAGCTCACGGATTCAATTGGGAGCTCATGGCTCAACGGGTAAGCATCACCTCATTTTTTTGGGCGTGCTGTGATAGGGGTTTTTGGGGATGCAACGAGTTCAGGGTTTTAAATTGGATGGGCATGCAACCGATTCAAGTTTTTAGTTTTTTTGGGCATGTTGTGATGTTTGTTTTGTATTTGTGGGAAAACATCTACAACCACATCAATTCCAAACTAAAATTTTAGATGCCCTATATTTCCACATTACATTACGATAGATGAGAGCTAGGGGAAACATTATCTCTTGGCTCACCGTAGCCCACCCATCATCAGAGCTGCAAGGGACTAGGGAGCAGTTCTATGTGAATACTCGACCTGAATAGAGCAGTGGTTTACCTTGAGAAATAGTTCCCACTCTTTATTACGCGCCAAGATTTTGTTACAACAATTAGAAACCTGACTTGAATGAGATGAATCCCCCACCCCTATATGATTATAAAGGGTTTGTCAATGTTGGAATGAACTCAATTAACCACTCTGTTTCCAAAATTGATCTAACTCAGGTTATGGATGGTTTGACTTTTTTTCATGTCATTTAGAACATCCATGTCTATATGTATCTGAGCTATGCATCAAATAGAATGGATAACATATACAACATGGGGGTTGTCCATTGGATAGGGGAAACACACAGATTACCAACATGAGGGAAAGCCAACAATTTTTGTTTAGTCTTATTAGGTCCTTAATTTTTAATTTTTAGAATAACATTTGTTTGGATGAGGTGGTGAGATATGGAAGACATTTGGTTAGAGAAGGAGAGGAGATAACAGGCAGTCCATCAAGCCAAACAGTGAAGAAAGACATTGGATATATAGGGTTTTGATTGGAACTCCCCACCCTTAAGAGAGGATATATTTTGTAACGGTTTAGGCCTGGAAAAGGGTTGTTGGTACTGTTATTAATGATCTTGTTATAGTTGATAGCTAGTATAATATGGTTAAACAGTAGAAGGGTGTTGCAGTTGCTTGAATTGTAAGGTTTTTGGGATGATAGTGGATAGTCATTCTTGTAATATGATCTGTACTAGACTTGTTATATTTATGTTCTGATCATGTATTGGATTATGACAAAAATTAATGGAATGAGACCCCCATTCCAAATATTTGGTTTGTTCCTTTTATATGCAAACTATGTGTTGCAAACTATGCAAACTGTGACTTGGTATGAGAATGAGTTGCAGTTGAATGAATGGGGACTTGCATAAGTAAATAAAGGAACCCTATATGGTGGAGAAAACGTTGGTTATGATGTCCATGTTGCATTAGAGTCATATAGAATTTAGTGTCGTGTGATGCTTTGGGTTAGACCTTCCCCTCTCCAAGCATTGAATATGCCAATGCTTGGAATATAATAGACCACCTTTGTTGGACGCTAATGCAAACCCGTGTATGAGTTTGATCCAACATTTACATCCACTCTACAGGATTTCCAGAGAACTAACATCATTATTTGTCCATTACTATAAAGGAGATGTACTAGAATATTTTCCTGGACTTGTTGATTTCACCGTTAGGTTGAACCTAAATGATAACAGAGAGGAGAACTAAGAAAGCTACAACACTTTCTAGGAAATAGAATGAGTAGAGATATGCTAATCTTAGTTCTTGGAGATACTATAGAGTTAATGCTTGGTTGTTCTATAGGTTCCAAATATTTAGGTTCCTCATTAGATGCTTCACTATATGAATCATATACGGGGTCCCCAAAACTATGATTACTAATTTCAAATATAACATCCAACTCTTCATGAAATGGATAAATGCATGCATTTTCCATCTCATCATCAAACAAGGGTTTTCCTACAAAATATTCCTCATCAGAATCTCAACAATATGGACCATCTAATTCATATTCTTGGGATGAGTTAATATAAGAGGAGAATGGGTTCTTTCATAAATAGGGCCTTATTTAAAGGAATATTCATGGATTTTTTCAAGGGCTTGATTTTTTGGAGGGTAAACAGGATCCTCAACATATTCCTCATCAAGAATAGGATCCCATATCTTGTATAATAACTTGATAATATTTAGAATTGAGTATACACCCTTACTAGGAATCCATATATACCAATTTCTTATGTCACGTTTTTGCAAGTTAAGATATATATTGAACATATTCATCTTAATATCGTCAGGGCCACATTCAACCTTGGAAGAGATTCAATATGTAATTCCACATGATACCTAGCAGATTCCTATTTCCCATCGAATTTCAGAATGCATTCCTCCCATCTATCATTATGAAATTGATTAGGATACCCCAAGATGTCCAAGAAAACCATTAGAATCTTCTGTGAAGTGCTGGGTTATGCACTACATAGTAACATTAAAGACGTTAAAACATCCACTCTATAGGATCTCAAAGAACTAACATAATTATTTGTCCATTACTATAAAGAAGATGTACTAGAATATTTGCCTGGACTTGTTGATTTCATCATTAAGTTGAACCTAAATGATAAATAGAGAGGAGCACTAAGCAAGCTACAACACTTTGTAGGAAATCGAATGAGTAGAGATATAATTTTTGCAGCAGTCTGCATACATCCATCAGTTTAATTATGTTAGTTCTTGAAGATCCTGTGGATTGGATGCTTGGTTTCTCTATCAGTTGCTTCTTGGATTTTATATTTTTTTGTAAAGTATTGTACTTTCTCAGTAGAATCCTTTAAGTTTTCATCAATAAAATTCAGACATGTAGAATTCAATAGAAGTCACAACATCTTTTTGACTCCTAATATACATAATTCCGTGGACCTTTTCGGAGATAATTTTACACACTTTTAAATGGATAACAACATATTAATGATAATTCTAGGCAATGATAAAAATCATAAGATATAAGTAAAACTTCACCCTGAGCACTTTTAATCCCGGGCAATGATTAAGCATTTTAGGTGTGTCTGAACAGACCATCCACCCTCTTCCCTAAGTCACTGCCTCAAATTGATTCTCAAAAAACCACAAAAAAATTAATTTTGGGTGCAATCTCAGCATAAATAACATCAGTCTCGGGTTTGTTGCAACTGTGGAGAAGGCACCCTAGGAATAAAAAAGGGACTGTTGTGCACATTTAGGCAAATTGGAGCTGCATATAATGATGAACCTGCATGTAAGGTGATGAGCAGCAATTGGAGGCTAACCTAATCAATTCAGTCCTTCAACAATATACCTCATATAGGTCAGATCATTGATGTATCTCAAGATACTGTCAACAACAATAACATCCACCTTCAACCCTATCACAAAGAATGGCAACCTTGTTTCAATAGTGAAAAAAAGGTAGGTCGGATTGATTCTTTTATTATGAAAGAAGGTAGTTCGGATTGGTGGTTGTACTCCTAAATTTTGTTGAAGGTGTTAATCCAACAAAATGTCCATTTTGATTTTTCCACCACTTAATTTAGGGTTCTTCCCCTCGGCCTTTGAAATTTTTTTGATGCAATTTATGTAACTTCGATTCTTCAAATTCATGATATAGAAAGCCTTTGGCATACACATTTTGTATGTACCTCAAATGATAGATGGATTGTGCAATAAACTTGGCCCAATATCCTGATTCGACCATGAGGTGCTTAATATCCTAAGGGCCACATTCAACCTTAGAAGAGATTCAATATGTAATTCAACATGAAACATAGCAGATTGCTACTGCCCATGGAATTTCGGAATGCATTCCTCCCATCTATCATTATGAAATTGATTAGGATAGCCCATGATGTCCAAGAAAACCATTAGAATCTTCTCTGAAGTGTTGGGTTATGCACTATAGAGTAGCACTGAAGAGGTTAAAAAATCCACTCTACAGGATCTCCAGAGAACTAACATCATTATTTGTCCATGACTATAAAGTAGATGTACTAGAAGATTGCTTGGACTTGTTGATTTCACCATTAAGTTGACCCTAAATGATAAACAGAGGGGAGCACTAAGCAAGCTACAACACTTTGTAGGAAATCGATTGAGTAGAGACATAATGATGTTAGTTCTTGGAGATCCTGTAGAGTGGATGCTTGGTTGCTCTATAGGTTCCAAATATTTAGGTTCCTCATTAGATGCTTCACTATATGAATCATATACGAGGTCCCCAAAACTATGATTATTGATTTCAAATATAACATCCAACTCTTCACAAAATGGATAAATGCATGCATTTTCCATCTCATCATCAAACAAGGGTTTGCCTACAAAATATTCCTCATCAGAATCTCAACAATATGGACCATCTAATTCAGATTCTTGGGATCAAGGATGATTTTAAGGAACCATAATTATTTAAAAGTGTATAAATGTTGGCGAATCTTACCATTTCTTAAAACGCCAACTATAAAATGTTTGGCGATATTTTTCAAAAAATATTTTAATTTCCAAGGATTTTATATCATTTATATAATAATTTGGCAATTTTTAGGGTGAAAAACGTTTACCCCATAAAAATTGGGCGAAACAGGGCTTCAAAAAATGCAAAATGACGAATCTTTTTTTGGAGAAAACCCCCTAAAAATAGCCCATGGGCTAAATTGCGCCCCTAAAATTATCCCTGCTTGGGATGAGTTAATATAATAGGAGAATGGGTTATTTCATAAATAGGGCCTTCTTCAAAGGAATCTTCATGGATTTTTTCAAGGGCTTGATTTTGTGGGGGGTAAACTGTATCCTCAACAGATTCCTCACCAAAAATAGGATCCCATATCTTGTATAACAACTTGAGAATATTTACAATTGAGTATACACCCTTACTAGGAATCCATATATACCAAATTCTTATGTCACATTTTTGCAAGTTAAGAAATATATTGAACATATTCATCTTAATATCCTCAGGGCCACATTCAACCTTGGAAGAGATTCAATATGTAATTCAACATGAAACCTACCAGATTGTTATTGCCCATGGAATTTCGGAATGCATTCCTCCCATCTATCATTATGAAATTTATTAGGATACCCCAAGATGTCCAAGAAAACCATTAGAATCTTCTCTAAAGTGATGGATTATGCACTACAGAGTAGCACTAAAGAAGTTAAAACATCCACTCTACAGGATCTCCAGAGAACTAACATCATTATTTGTCAATTACTATAAAGGAGATGTACTAGAATATTTGCCTAGACTTGTTTATTTCACCGTTAAGTTGAACGTAAATGATAAACAGAGAGGAGCACTAAGCAAGCTACAACACTTTGTAGGAAATTGAATGAGTAGAGATATAATGATGTTAGTTCCTGGAGATCCTGTAGAGTGGATGCTTGGTTGCTCTATAGGTTCCAAATATTTAGGTTCCTCATTAGATGCTTCACTATATGAATCATATATGGGGTCCCCAAAACTATGATTATTGATTTAAAATATAACATCCAACTCTTCATGAAATGGATAAATGCATGAATTTTCCATCTCATCATCAAACAAGGGTTTGCCTACAAAATATTCCTTATCAGAATCTCAACAATATGGACCATCTAATTCAGATTCTTTGGATGAGGTAATATAAGAGGAGAATGGGTTCTTTCATAAATAGGGCCTTCTTCAAAGGAATATTCATGGAGCTTTTCAAGGGCTTGATTTTTTGGAGGGTCAACTAGATCCTCAATAGATTCCTCATCAAGAATAGGATCCCATATCTTGTATAACAACTTGAGAATATATACAATTGAGTATACATCCTTACTAGGAATCCTTATATACCAATTTCTTATGTCACGTTTTTGCAAGTTAAGATATATATTGAACATATTCATCTTAATATCCTTGGGGCCACATTCAACCTTGGAAGAGATTCAATATGTAATTCCACATGATACCTAGGAGATTCCTATTGCCCATGGAATTTTGGAATGCATTCCTCCCATCTATCATTATGAAATTGATTAGGATACCCATCCACTCTACAATATCTCCAAGAACTAAGATAATTATTTGTCCATTACTATAAATAAGATGTACTAGAAGATTTGCCTGGATTTGTTGATTTCACCGTTAAGTTGATCCTAAATGATAAACAAAGAGGAGCATTGAGCAAGCTACAACACTTTGTAGTAAATCGAATGAGTAGAGGTATAATGTTTGCAACAATTTGCATACATCCATCAGTTTAATTATGTTAGTTCTTGAAGATCCTATGGATTGGATGCTTGGTTGCTCTATCAGTTGCTTCTTGGATTTTATATTTTTTTGTAAAGTACTGTACTTTCTCAGCAGAATCCTTTAAGTTTTCATCAATAGAATTCAGACATGTAGAATTCAATAGAAGTCACAACATATTTTTGAAGCCTAATATACATAATTTTGTGGACCTTTTCGGAGATAATTTTGCACATTTTTAAATGGATAACAGCATGTTAATGATAATTCTAGGCAATGATAAAAATCATAAGACGGAAGTAAAACTTCACCCTGAGCACTTTTAATCCTGGGCAATGATTAAGCATTTCATGTGTATATGGACAATCCATCCACCCTCTGCCCTAAGTCACTGCCTCAAATTAATTCTCAACAAACCACAAAAAAATTAATTTTGGGTGCAATCTCAGCATAAATAACATCATTCCTAGGTTTTTTGCAACCGTGGAGAAGGCACCCTAGGCATAAAAAAGGGACTACTGTGCACATTTAGGCAAATTGGAGCTTCATATATTGATGAACCTACATGTAAGGTGATGAGAAACAATTGGAGGCTACACTAATCAAGTCAGTCCTTCAACAATATACCTCACATAGGTCAGATCATTGATGTATATCAAGATACTGTCAACAACAATAACATCCACCTTCAACCCTATCACAAAGAATGGCAACCTTGTTTCAATAGTGAAAAAAAGGTAGGTCGGATTGATTCTTTTATTATGAAATAAGGTAGGTCAGATTGCTGGTTGTACTCTTAAATTTTGTTGAAGATGTTAATCCAACAAAATGGCCATTTTGATTTTTCCACCACTTAATTTAGGGTTCTTCCCCTCGGCCTTTGAAATTTTTTTGATGCAATTTATGTAACTTTGATTCTCCAAATTCATGATATAGCAAGCCTTGGGCATACACATTTTGTATGTACCTCAAATTATAGATGGATTGTGCAATAAACTTGGCCCAGTATCTTGATTCGACCGTGAGGTGCTTAGTTCACTAGAAATTGGGTTAGGTAATACTTGGCCATTAATGGACAATAATGAATCTTATGGTTTATGCTTTAAGTCTTGAAGCAAGTACTAGGTATTTTGATGTCCTCCATTTGTTATTTGAACATTTTATGTCTATTGTCACTGTGTATGATTTTTTTTTCCCCTCTTACATTTAACACGAGAAGATGACCTTTGTGGTTTAAACAGTTGGTTAGCTTTAGAATTATTCCCTGGTGTGAGTGATCTTTGATGTTTCCTTGCCCTTTTTCCATCCCCTTGGTTTACAAAATCAAAATGTTCTTCATATGTTTGTAGAAGATTTCTCTTGATTTGACTGAATCTCCTAGTACATATCATAGACTGCTATGTTGGTATAGACTGTTGAATATTAAAAAGGTTTAATTTATCCCTAGACAATTATAGTGAACCTATATGTGGTGTTGAAGAATCTAACCTCAACCTATTTGATGATGGAGTAGAGAAGGACAAATTCAAGCTTCTCTTCTTCAAGCCTTCTGTATATGCTTAATAATCTCAACACAAACCAATTGATGCCTCTCTCAAAGAGTCTATAAGACTACAATTTGTTTCAAACCTCAAGTTTGTGAAAATGGCAACAATATCTTACACAAATGATAAGAAATAATAAAAGATCAACAAGCATTAATAACACTTGAAACATAGAGCATAGAATCTAATGATAAAGAAGACGATGGTGTTCTTGTTGAAAACATTAGGTTAATCTATGCCTCCTTGATGAGTGATCACAAAAGGATAAGAGCTTGGGTAGAAGTTGGAGGTGAACCAAACCATTTGCTAATTTTTCTCCAAGTGGAAAGAGAGGAAAGGTCCAAAATCCATTCAAGTTTAATATGGTTGGTTGGAGAAAAAGATTTTGTTAGATTGATCAAAGTAGAATGCAAGCCATTTAATGCCACCCTATTAGCATCACTTGAAACACTTATCATAGAAATTAATGATAAAGAGAAAAGGAAACAATCTCTTTAGGTAAGTTTTTTTAGCCTTGTCTCACTATATTTAGAAGACAATTTCAAAGGATTCATCAAATCATTGAGGAAGGCATGATACAGTTAATTTAAGAGCCTTTTGATTTGTGCAGA
>LPNX010787038.1:147100-187902 GCA_001517045.1 Pseudotsuga menziesii
TATCATACTGCCAATGTATAACATGATATTTTGTGAGCCTACACAACACATGTTAGCAAAAGGAAATGCAAGCAATAAGTGAGAATGGAGACTTGTATGTAACTAAAAGAGGGGCATACATTAGAATTTTTAGGGCATACATTAAAAAAATTAGAATTTCCAGTGTACTGTTGTAGGATTGCCACTATGCAAATAAGGCATTGACTTGATAGTCACAATCCCATTAGTATGATAAATTATGGGAGAGAGAAAAACGTCCCTACACAAATACTAACCGATAAGTATGGTTTTGGTGTATCATTTGGAGAATAACATCCTCTAACAATAGTATGGTTTTGGTGTATCATTTGGAGAATATCCTCTAACAATAGTTGGTATTATGACTCTTAAAGGGTCCTACATGAGATCTGAGCACTTTTAGGCCCTTGAGATTTCAATCTTAAGAAGCCATAAACAATAGGTATGTGCACCTTAGCAATGATGGAAAAGATCATAAAATATATTAGGTAAAATGGATAATCATCTACAACATCACAACAGCATTCATGGGAAAACTAAAAACCACTTACAACCATCAAAAGTAAGGGTTAAAACAACAATGAGTGTAGAGTAAGGAGAGAGGAGTGGCCAAGAAAATGAACAATCGGGCCAATGTAGAGTGGAGAAGTGAGAAGTTTGGAAGAAGATATTAGCCAAGATTCCTTGAAAAAGGAACTAATGTCAAAGATGCTTTTTGAGGGAAGTGACCAACATAACAACTCCGTATCACTTCTATCCGAAGTAAATGTAGATGAATGCGAAGATATGTTCTTTCAAGGAGATAGTCCATTAAAGGAGAAACTCTATGCCCTATGCAGACATATATTAGCATAAATTGCAGTGTTATATTTGTTGCATATGCATAACAGTTCGTCTCAAGCTTGACAACGTTGAAAGGCCAAAGTTCAATGTGCACAAGCATACATATGAAGTTTGTGAATGGACAAAGGGCACTTGGAACTCCTCTGAATTAAGTTTGTGTAGTGTTTGCTGTTATGGATTACAGAGACCTATGCATTGGCTCCTTGAATGTAATGAGGACCAAGAGCATTAGACATAGACTCATTAAATCTGCAAATATTATTGTTGAAAGGGGGTTAGGCCAGTAATAAGAACACCTGCATATCCAAATACACAACCACCATAATCGATCCAACATTCTACATGTCATCATACTTGCTATATGTGATGTATGTTTCTAACATATTTCCAAAGACATGAAAGCATTGGTGACCAAGCATAGTGCCCATCCATGTATATTTCCAAATCCTTTAGGAACACACATTTATAATACATTATATAAATATTTGTGAGCATATCATAGTGCCCATGTATAACATGATATTTTGTGAGCCTACCCAATACATGTTAGGAAAAGGCAATGCAAGCAATAAGTGAGAATGGAGACTTGTATGTAACTAAAAGAGGGGCATACATTAGAATTTTTAGGGCTACCGAATGCCCACACCTATTACCCAAACTCATTCTTGTCAAGATTTTTCTTTAGGAAGTAGGAAACTTTTACAAGTTTTTTGCTTATAAGTCTTTCCAAGTTTTTTTCTGGTATTTTGCTATGTTTTTGCCAAAAAATATTCGACCATGGTGCAGGTAGAACCAAACAAGTATTTGTCAGACCTGTCTTCCTCCAGCGAGGGGAGTTTGGGAAGGCTAGAGGAAAGTGAAACATCCAGTAGGTCTACAAGGGCTATATCAACTAAATGTCAGAAGATCAGAAGAAAATTCAATAAACGCATGAAATTTTTTCTCAAAGGAGGGGGGTCATGCTCCTATGATGATGAGACAGTGGGAGACATCAAGGTGCCCTTAAGGTACAAACACCTAGTGAAACAATGGGTGCCTAGGGATCTTCCTCAAGTAAACACTAATTTTTGTGTGAATGAGAGGATATATAGAATTGCACCATCGTCATTGCATGGATTGGGGTTGTTTTCCATGGATGGCACAAAGGTTGGATACGGTAGATGTACAAAATTGATGGAGTATGTTGGACAATCTTACAACTACAGTGATTGGATGCGTCTGGTCCAATATACACGAAGTATGCATAGATATGGGTTGTCAGCGAATTATATACAATTGAAAGACAAAGCTCAAAATAAAGGAGCAACGTTGTACATGGATGAAAGGCCAAAAACAACTGGTAATATTGCGGGGTTTATAAACAATACACAATCAAGGTCTACACTTAAGCAACCCAACTGCATATTCGAGTCGCATGAAGGAAACCATGTCTTTGTATGTGCAATTAAATGAATAGCTGCTGGCGAAGAACTGCTTATTAATTACAATTTGAATCATGTAGATACAAACACGGTTAGTATGGTTATGGTACATCCAACAATTTAACCAAGCTTTTATTAATTATTTTAAAATCTATAGGATTTTTCATTAGCATATAATTGTAATTTTCTACTTTTCTCGTTTCGTTAGGTAATTTTTAGTATGTTTTTGATGCAGGGTTCTCTCAGGGGCACCTCCCTCTCCATAGATGTTTGTCGACCTTAGTCAAGGCGGCAGGTATACATCGATATTGCCAATGTAATAAATTTAGGATGGACATACATATATGTTGTTCTGTATTTTCATTAGTATATTCGGTTCGTTTATATAATCTTATCTATTTTCCATGCAAAGTGTTGGTCAGGGAATCCAACTGGCTATTGATTAGCCGACTACAACATAGGAGCAACAAGCAAACATGAATGTAATTCTCCATTTCAAATACTTTAAAATCATAAACATGTATATCGTGTAGCATAATGTTTATTTTGTTTGTATTTTTTCGTTTTTATGTTTGCATTCATGATGATAATGTTGTCTACCTTTTTTGCAGGTTGACCAGGGAAAGTCCCCAACTGTTGATCGGACGACTGGAGCCTCGAGGCAACCAGTAAACCTAAATGTAATTCCACATTCTAAATACTTCAAAAATGTACACATATAAAACATGTAGCATAGTGTTTATTTTTGTTCTGTATTTGTTAGCTTTTACATATTGTGTTCATTGTGATATTGTTCTCTACTTTTTTTTGCAGGTGGTTGATCGAGGTAAGTCCCCAGTTGTTGATCAGACCACACCCTCATCTAGTAATCAGGTAATCCTACATGTAATCTTATGAATCTATCATGATAGACAATTTTGTTAATATAATTGTTTGTGCACACTATTGCTTCAAAGACTAAGCAATTTTTTTTATTTCTATTCCATATAGGGGATTCGATTTATGAAACACTGCCTCAGCACTCTTTACAAAATGGTCTCCCAGTTGATGACAGATAGTGAAATTAGAGCGTCTGCAGACCCATTGAGGGTGCTACACAAGACCAGGGGAAAACAAAATGAGGAACTAATTCTTCTGACATTGACATTTCCACAAACAAAAGAGATCAAAAAAAGGATTCAATTGTTGTTACAGCAACATAAACAATTGGAAGTAAGTTCTTGAATAATAATGTAAATTCATTTATAAGAACTTTCTAATATTTAATTTTATATGCTATTAAACTTATAATACAATGGTTTGAATTTACAGCATGTTATGGAGATTATCAGTGGTGGTCAAGGAAATGTTGGTCCCAGTGACCAAACCAATCCATGTACACCACATACTGCTCCCATATTGTCCACCGAATAGTCAAAAACACGCTATACGAAACCCCCAAGGCCAACAGACGGTGCATCCGATGATGCCCCACCCACAACATATGTTGCAGAAGAAGGGGTGGATGTAGCATTAGATAGAGATGTGGATGCATTTCTTGGATCTTCTTGTGTCACTAGCACTGGTTCAATAGTGTGTACATTTTTGGTGAATGAAGAACTGGTTCCAATAAAGATAGAGAGGATTCCTGGTGATTATAGATTATTCAATTTAGTTTTTATAATTTGTGTCTAATATACCGATATTATTTTTTAATGTTGACTAATGATGCCATTAATGTTTTGCATGAAATGATATATTTTATAAACACATGAATGATTTGGCCTTGGAGATCTTCGGGCCCACCATCCGCACAATGTGGAACAAGCATCCAAAAGCTTTAAAGGATGATCTGACTAATCGCTTGGTTGGTTTGTTCAGAAAAGATACCTTCGATACATCAAAGGTGGTAAAGAAGGATGGAAAACATTTGAATATTGTCTGAGACCAATATAGGGTTCACCTAAAAACGAACCCTAGGTATGAGTGCCCTCCAATGATTCCATCTATGGAGTGGAAATCCCTAGTGGAAGATGGAAAAGAGAAGGGCCTGAGAAAATCAGGAAAGATACCACCAGCTGGAACAGGGAGGTATGCAGTACATTCCAAAATGTAGTGATAAGCCTTATTATTACTAGTTTTTATATCAAATTTGGTACATCAACTAACGTATTTAAAAACTTGATTAGGCTCTCAGACGCATCTAAGGCCACCAAGGAAAGAATTGAAAAAACTGGCCAACACAAGCTTGGGCCTGGTGGTTACTCGAACTAGGCGGCCCGATATGTAAGTATCGCAAAACCCGAATCCACATCCAAATATCATACAGATAATTATTTTCATTTTGTTCTAGAAAAAAATGTAAAATTAATGACATCATGCAAATATGAAGGTCAACCGGTTCAAAGAATTGCCGAGTGCAGATTACATGAAGCTTGGCTTCGAACAGGGCTTTGACGCCATTGTTGAATATCGTAGAAGCTTGTCTGGGCATACTGCACGATCTTCTGCTAATCCATCTAGTGCGTAGGTATGTAAAAACTATATAGTTTAATGATAATTTATTAATGTTCATGCAATTTATTCCTTATAAATAAATTAACATAAATTATTTATTCCTTTTTTAGCAGGAAAGTAATGATCTCGTTCATGTCGAGGATGTACATGACCAACCAGACGAAGATCATGCTTCGATTCTTGGTAATGAATTTATTAATGTGCTACTATTTTTTATAGACCATTGCAGATGATGAACATTAATTCTAATTCTATACAATTCAACTACAGAGCATGTAGATGCAAATAACACTGAACAGGTTGGGTCTGTACAAGATAATGTTGAACATGCTAATGTGCCCATGGCAGGTAAAAACACACATTCGTAATGTTTTTTTTAAATGAATTACTCATATTTATCAAAATATAAATATATTAATGAAAAATTTTGACATTATTGCAGAAATTCATCACCCCTCGTTGGTGATGAATATAAATAGAAATTCATTACACCAAGATATCTTCCACTTGTAAAAACGTCCTCCATAAAGCAATGATGGATGATGACAAGTAGAAGCAAGCCCCAACCTCCAAAATCCCATAAGATGCAATGTTTCACCTTGTCCACAAAAGTGTCCAAGAGAAGGCCTCTCCAAACTGGAAGGAAACCTAAACTTATGTTGTGTCTCCCCTAAGTCACCTTCAAGAAAGATGCCCCTCCAATAATATTCATATAGCAACAAAAAAAACAACTTCTAAGAGATATCGGTCTCTATATATCCAATGGAGTAATCCAATACTTAATTAATATAGAAACAAGGCCTTCCTTCAGTGAAAAGTATTTTCCAAGGTCGAGCACTTGCTGAAAGAAGACTTTCAATGGTGTCCTCAATCCTATGTAGACATAGTTGAAATACCTCGTAAATGGAACTGGATTCCTCAAGGATGACTTATGTGGATTGGATCAACATTTTTAAGCCTCATGTGATATATAGAGGAGCCTTTATAACACATCAATGTTGCCATACTTCTTCGCTAGTGAGTTTTTTTTGCCTAGATTGTACCTTCATTATGCTAGGAAAGGTGCACAAAACTCTTGAAACATGAGTCAAAGGTGGATTAGCCCTCAATGAAAGTGAAGACAAGCCAGTAGAGCCAGCACTTCTGAAAAATTTCACCCTACAATGCTTAAAAATCAACATAATATCCCATGTGAGCTTCCTAGAAATGATAATGTTGAAGTGCTACTGTTGATTCGACGCCAAGAGATAGTTCTTTGCTGCTACAATATGCCAAAGGACACTTTTATGCTATTGTTCTTTACACTTATCTCACTCAAACATGGTATTTTGAAACCTATTTTTGTGCTATACCCATTAATTTTCCCTAGATTTCAAGGTTTAGATCCATTCTCATCAATACATCTTCCCAAAACTGGATTACGGCTCACTAGGAGGTCAAATAGGGCTGAGAAATGATTTTAACTTACCAGTATGTGCCCAACAACATGGATATTTAGGGTCATTATTGTTGTTCATTACACCAAACTTCCCATAGACATGGATTTACTTCTCTAATATCCACAAACTCTGCCCAGAACAAGCTCAAAGTCATATCAGGCTTTCTAGATATCATTGTTTACTACTGATACTTATTATAGAAAGTTCCCATGTCTAAGTTTTAGCCACTTTACATAGGTTTCCAACCGTGGTAATGCTACAAACATAAATATAATTAATTAGAATTAATTTAAAATTCAATAAATTAATCTTAGCATCAAATGGAAATTTAAGGGAAAAACCTATAAGCTAGAATGGATTTGGTACCAACGTAGCAACGGAAGTGCTAAATTAACATATTAAGTGCCTTTCTCTTCCTCGAGATCTGCCATTTCCTTATCTTCATTTATCTTAATTAGTAGTCTCAACCTTGAGACCTACCATTTGCATGCCATTGTAGACTCTCTGAGTAGGATACCATTCTATTAGCTTTCCCAGCCTCTACGCTTGGCTATAGCCATCTACCTCTCATGTAGCATTTCAATCTATTTTCTGAATACCCTCTCAAACACTATGAAACTACTTTTTCTAGAAGTATATGTAAATCATGTGCTTGTTAGTCGAAACTTAATATTTTTGACAATACGTGTTTGTATGTAAACACTATACTGAGTATGTGTCTTACTTGTTTCAAAGGTATTATTGGTATGCTTGATTAGGAAGTGATTCTTTACTAGTTATTTAATTAACAAACATCATTTCAAGTTATTGAGCAGTTAGTCATGCATATGAAGCTTCAAGAAAGGACCTTGAGTTTCCTCTATTGTATCCTGCATTTATGCCAGAAACTATACTCTTAATTTCCTTTATGCAAGTTCTTGGGTATGGGCATGTTACGTGTGTCTTGTGTAGTGTGTACATAATAACTGCCACAATGATTTTCCTAGGTACTATTCTTGTTCTATTGATGCATAAATGAAGTAAGTTCACAAGATTGGGTCAACTGAATCTAAGGTCTCTCTTAAGATTGTTCTAGTCAGGCTAGAAGCATTCAAGGGACAATAGGCCACCTTTTATGTATTGAATTTACCAATCATTTGGAAAAAGAGGACACTGCATAAAATTTAAATGGTGCAACTCTATCAGCTTTACAACTAATGGTGCAAATCAGCTTCAGCCAGCCCCGTAACCTAGTTTCTAATTTAGAAACTATTTTATAACCTGATACATTGCAACTCTGTCAGCTTTGCAACTAATGGTGCAAATCAGCTTCAGCCAGCCCCGTAACCTAGTTTCTAATTTAGAAACTATCTTATAACCTAATACATTGCTAATAAAAAAAGGAACAATTTATTAAAACTATGTAAACATATACATAATGTTTACATAAGGCAGGGACTAGCTTTCTTTAGTGGCCTCTCTTGTTTGATTAGGCTTCCTTGTATATTTCTAGTCTTCCTTCATTATTTTATCAAAGGTTAAGGCATTGTTTCATGTTGCACTCCCTTAGACTAGTTCGTGTTCCAATATGATTGATTTAATTTGAAGGGAAGTTTATTATCAGCTCTGTGGTTCTTCCCAAGTGGATTTAGGTTCCCCTCTCTACTTGTTTTCATTTTGGAGTTGCACAATCCTTTTTACATCATAGTGAATTCTTTTTAAAATCCTTCTTTTGGTAACCCGCAAGACTATAGGGAGGGTTTCATATAACCCAAGATACATACCATCCTACTTGTCAATTTACTCTCTGGTAAGAACCCTTATCCCTATATATTTCATATTCACATAACTAAAATTAAAATGCTAATGGCATTCAATGTTTAGGGCTTAAGAATGTGCTTTATAATTGTGTTGGCCATAACCCTTGATTTCCCTCACTCAATCTAACTATAATTTTTACCTGGTAAGCTACTATGCTACCTTTGGTTTATTCTCACATAAATTCATATTTAAGTCGTGTTTAAGGGTGAACTTATTTAATAATTATTCATTTTGTGTTAGAATAATCAACCCATAGTTAGCTATCTTAGACATTGATTAATCCATTTTTGTCTTATTTGCCTAGTTTCCATATTCCACTCTATGCAAGTTGTCCTCCACATGTCCTAGATGGTCAAACTTGCTAAAATTGAGTCATGGAGTTCTTGGGAAACCTCTTGGAATCAATTTTGCTTTATTCCTAAACCTCCCTAGTGCATATCTGCTTTTTCTGCTTTATCGCTGCTTTTACTGAATTTTAAGGCAATTGGGAAAGTATGACTAGGTGAAGTTGACTTATTTTTTGCCCTCATCATCCTCCTCTCTTTTCTCCTAAAAAAAGCATGTATGAGTTTTCCTTTCATCACCTGATATCTTGCCTAATTGATTTTTCCAATTCGTGAGCTCCTAGGCAGATTTGGAAATTGCTTTATGCACCTATGGGGGATTTGACTAGATTTAGTAAGCCTTCTTTTGACTAATTCGAATGGCATCCCAATGCATTCGAATATCTCATGTAATTATTTATTGTGGTATCCTATGACTTCACAAGGTTGGCTATTGTACACTTATTCAATACAGATTAGTGTTCTGCTCCATATTCAGTCTCCTTTGTGTGTAATTTGCATGTGTAATTGGCAATCTTTGTGAGTGTAATTGTTCTAACACCTGGGTTCAATTTCCACATGGTATTAGAGCCTTTGTAGGTCAATTTATCTCCTTCCATATTGTTATTTCAGGTTTGACATCATTGACTGGGAGCATTCTGCTGACTGAAGGGACAATTTCTGAGCTATGGATCAATCTCCGAAGATCATTTTGACTCCATTTAATTTCTTTGAATGGAAAGCAGAGATGGAGATACTGTTGAGAGCAGAAGGCCTCTACAAAGTGACTATGGCAACAGAAGCAGATCCCAATGCAGCTGCAGAGAAAATTAAATGCCACAACAGGAGGGATGAGGCCTATGGTCTCATGTGTCTGAGATATCCAGAGACCTCCTTTTCCATCTTGATGGATTGACATCACCAAATGAAGTATGGGAGAAGCTTTTTGATATTTTTGGTAAAATAGATGAGATGAGAGGACATCAAATCGAGAATGAATTGATCTCCTTGAGTCCCAGCAACTCCGAATCCCTGCAACTCTATTTTTCCAAGTTTAAAGCCCTTGTTTTGCAGCTAAAACAGTGTGGAATTGAAAAGAAGGAGGAGAAAATAGTTTTGGCCATACTCTCAAAGCTTGGCCCTTACTATTCAGTGTTTTTTTTTACCTTCCATGCCACCAAGTTGACAGCTCGATCCTGGAAGATGCCTAAACTTGCAGATTTTATGGAATCTCTCACACAAGAACAAGATAAACTGGTGATTATAGGCACCATCAAACCTTCCAAAGACCAAGCTCTGGTTATTGGAGATTCAAGGGTGGATTAAAAAGGCAAGAAGAAAGCTAAGAAGCCACTTGAGCAAAAGAGATACAAGAACAAGTCTCCAGAGGAGCCCCAAGGTTCCAAGCAGAACCCCAAGAAGAAGAAGAACAAAGGAGAAATGAGCAAGTGCGCATACTGCAGTAAGGGAAATCATCTTGAAAGCTCCTGCATGAAGAAGCAAATTGACATGCTGACCCAACTCCTGGAGAAGAATGGCATCTCCCTTCATGATAGCTCAAAGAAGAAGGAAGGAGGATCAAATTCAGAAGATAGAGAGAGAGTTCATGCATTGGTTTCTAGCACATCAAGCTCACTTAGTTTCATCATTGATTCTGGAGCTTCAAGACATATGGTTTCGACCAAGGAGGAATTCACCTCACTTGACATGTCGAAAGGTCCACTAATAGTACTGGGAGATGACTCTCTCACTGAAAGTTTGGGCAAAGGGAGGATTGATCTTGACCATGGTAAGTTCAGCAATGTATTGTATGTTCTAGGTCTTGCCTCTAACCTCTTATCAGTGTATCAGATGACCCACACAGGGTCTCCAAAGAAGGTCATATTCTCCCCTGATGAAGTTGAGATCACAGAGATCTCAAGTGGTAAAGTCATTGCAAAAGGAGTTACAAATAACACTTCGAAGGTATACATGTTCTCACATTTCTTACCCTACTCAAACCCCTCTTCTCTTCTGATTCATGCTAATGAGGCAAGCAAGTTTTGGCATGAAATATTTGGCCATATTAACTATAAGTATCTTTCTGATCTTAGTGAAAAAGAAATGGTCATAGGATTACCAAAGATTAAGTTTTCCAAAGGAGTCTGACAAGGTTGCATCTTAGGAAAACACCCAGAGCATAAATTTGAGAAAGCTAGTCATGAGAGAACCTCTGCACCTCTTGAGTTGATCCACAGTGATGTTGCTAGACCATTTCCTCATATGTCAATGATTGGCCAAATATGCATTCACATTCATAGATGACTTTTCCAGGTATTGCTGGGTTTACTTCCTGAAGCATAAGTCTGAAGTTTTTGGCCTCTTCAAAGTCTTTAAGGCTTTGGTTGAAAACCAGTCTGGGAGGAAACTCAAGGTCCTCATATATGACAATGGTGGTGAGTATGTCAAGTCTGAGCTCATTCAATATTGTGCAGATGCAGGTATTCAGATGCAGTATTCTATCCCTTACACACCACAGCAAAATGGTGTTGCTGAGAGGAAGAACAGATCATTGAAAGAGATGGCAACCTACATGATGGAGGATAAGACTTTGCCACCAAATTTTTGGGCTGAAGCTATAAAATATGAAGCCTATATCCAGAATAGGGTGCCTCATAAACAGCTTGATGGTATGACTCCTTTCGAAGCATGGAGTGGGCACAAGCCATATGTGACCCATTTCAAGATTTTTGGCTCAAGGGCTTGGGCTAGAATTCCAACAGAAAAGAGGAAGGCTTTGCAGCCCCAAAGCCAAGAGTGTCTATTTTTTGGGTACTCTAAAGATTCAAAAGGGTACAAGCTGATCAATTTGAGAACAAACAAAGCCTTCATTGAAAGGAGTGTTCAGTTCCAAGAAGAGCCTTTAGCAGCAGTTGAAGTTGGAGAGTCTTCTTCACCACCAGAACCACTGAATGTAAGTGAAGAGATAAATGAGGTTGTTGATTCTGATATGTATGATAATGATGATTTAATTGCAGATCCTAACAATCCTACATGACCAAAATGGGCAGAAAAGACCATTCATGCATCTGGGGAACTAGCTGGAAATCCTAGTGATTCTAGGAGGACTAGATCTCAGTTTAAGAGTGCCCTGTGTATTAAAGATCCTTTGTTTGCAAAGAATTGCTATATGATGGTTGAATCAGACCCACCGACATATGAATATGTAGCACATGATCCAAGATGGCAAACAGCCATGAAAGAAGAATTCAGCTCACTCTAGAAGAACAACACTTGGGAGCTAGTTGATCTTCCCCCGGGGAGGAAGCTAGTTCAATGTAAGTGGGTTTTCAAAACTAAGTTTGCTGCTGATGGTTCACCTTTGAAATATAAGGAAATATTGGTAGCCAAGGGCTACTCATAGGTACATGGTATAGACTACAATGATACCTTTGCACCAGTGGAAAAGATGGACTCCATCAGGATAGCCTTAGCCATTACAGCTTCGAAGCAATGGGAGGTACATCACATGGATGTGAAGTGTGCTTTCCTGAATGGAGATATTACTGAAGAGATTTACATGCAGCAGCCTCAAGGATTTGTTACTAATCCATCTCTTGTGTGCAAGCTAAAGAAATCATTGTATGGGCTTAAGCAAGCCCCAAGGGCTTGGTATGCCAAGATTGATGGCTTTCTGCTATCATTGAGTTTTGTTCAATGCAAGTCTAATCCTAATGTTTATTTGAAGCTGATTCATGGTTCTTTGATGATTATTGTCTTGTATGTGGATGACTTTCTCATTATAGGAAGCTCAAAGGATGAAATTGCCTCCTTGAAGGATGCAATGAACCATGCATTTTCTATGACTGATTTGGGGTTATTGAGCCAATTCTTGGGTCTCGAGGTTGCTCAAACCAAACATGGAATAAAAGTACATCAGTCCAAGTATGCTTTGGATTTTCTGAACAAGTTCAACATGAAATATTGCAAGCCAAGCAAGACTCCCTTCCTTTCAGGAGTTAAGCTTGAAGAAGCAGGTTCTTCTCCTATGGTAAATAATACACTGTATAGGCAACTAATTGGGTGTTTGTTGTATCTTACACATACTCAACCTGATATTTCTTATGCAATAAGTGTGGCTTCAAGATACATGGATCAGCCTCAAGATATCCATTGGAAAACAGCCAAAAGGATCCTTAACTTTGTTTAGGGAACAAGGACTCATGGGATCTTCTACAAAGCTAAATCTGATCTTGATTTGATTGGGTTTACTGATAGTGATTGGGTAGGTGACAACACAGATCGAAATTCAACATCAGGATATGTGTTCATGCTTGCTGAAGGACCAATCAGCTGGTCAAGCAAGAAACAGAGTGCCATTGCACTCTCATCTACAGAAGCAGAGTACATAGGAGTTGTAAATGCAGCAACTCAATGTTTATGGTTGCAGGGGTTACTTGGTGAGTGCGGATTCAAATCAGAATAATCAACTACTATCTATTGTGATAATCAAAGTACCATTTGAATCTAAAATGATCCAGTTTAGAGACAAAAAACCAAACACATTGAGATCCATATGCACTACATCAGATAACGTGTGCATGATGGCACCATTCACCTACTCTTCTGTTCATCTTCAGAACAAGTAGAAGACATCTTCACCAAAGTTTTTTGTGAGAAGACATTCAGCAATCTCAAATCACTGCTGGGGATTGCTGATCATGCTGTGAAGCATGATTGATGACAAGATTTTCAAATTTTGTTTTATTGTCCATGTTTAAGGGAGGATTTTTCCCACTCGGTTTTTGCCTCTTTCCTTGTTTAAATGGGCATGTAGTATGTAAAGGGTGACTAAGCCTTGTTGCTAGGCCTGTTATAGCGGATTTTACCACACCTGGTGAATCACACTTGTATGGCCTTCCCCTGTCCCTCTGCAGACTCCTTAGACCCCTTGGACCATTTTTTGTCCTTTGATGTTTCCTAGACCATCCCTAAAAACATGTGAAAATTGCTATACACGACTTTTAAACCCTTAATCGCGTATATACGCGGGTTTGACCTCTAAAACCGCGTACATCGGGATGTGTACAAAATCCAAATCCTTTTGGGATTTCCTTGACATGGATCTGACTCACTTGTCTCATGGCCTTCCATATGCCTTGAGATTGCTCGGATTCGACCTTTCATTACCCCATTGAAAAGCTATATAAGGAACCCTTTGGATACATTGAAGGCATAAGAGAATTGAGAGCAAAGAAACTATAGTCCATTATTGCCGGAACTTGTGCTTGAGTCTGCATCCCTTTTTCCCTTGGAGCACTTTAGTGTTCTTCCCAAGCTTGCCTTTTGCTTGTGAGCTTGATATCGAGAGATGGAGGATTGAGGTGGTGGAGGCCCAAATGGGGGATTCAGTTTCTTCGATTCACAGACGTGTCGACAGAGGTTGTATTCATTGTAATCTCTGATTTTATATTAATAGAAATATCTTTTCCTGTCCAATAATGTATGTTTGAATGAATATTTTATCCATGGATGATTTCAAATGCTTATACGTTGTTGATTATATATGCTAGAGTAGATATAACACCAATATATATAGTATGCTTGTCTTGTTTACTTGTTGTTGAGGAAGTGATTCATCAATTCAAGCTGAAGTTGGAAAGCTCAACGGGGATCTACTTCAACTATCTGGAATAAGGTACGAGGTCTGATCCTTTAGTGTTAGATATTTGATTTCTCTTGTATATTGGGAAGGATTGATTTCTGGAGTCAAGCTATCTGTTGTGGTACCCCAAGCCATAGGAATTTCTCTCCGTAACAGAATTGGTGACTCTGCTGGGGATGTTCCTTATTTTTATTTGGGGTTTGCGGGCACAATGGGCTTGATATTCTTGACTTGCTCTTTGTTTCTCCTTGTTTCTGTGTTGCATTTTATAGTATGTTCATCCATTGACACTCCCCTTTATTGGTTTGACCCTTGGCCTGCTTTTTACCACTGTCTTCTCTGTATACACAGGTTTTTGGCCAAAATTCGTGTACATACGTGGATTTTTGGCCAAAATTCATGTATACACATAGGTTTTTGGCCAAAATCCACGTATACATGCAGCTTTTTGGCCAAAAGTCGCGTATATGCGCAGCTGTTCTTTAAACAGTCGCGTACATCCTCCCTTTTGGTGAGTTTGATGTTGTGGGAAGTTCTTGGGTGGGTTGTGAGTGTGGTTGGGTCTTCCTTGGGTCTGATGTTGTCTGTTGGATGCTTCTTTTGTGACCAGAGACCGCTTTTTCATTGATTTTTCTTTGAAAGTAGTTTTAGCCATTTATCCTTTTTGTTTTTCCATTAGTGCATTACTCTTTTTTGTCTCAGTGTCTTGCTGGACTTGTGTTTTATACTTGCTACAAAGACTGAGAGTTTTAGATGACTTTTATTCCATTTTTCATTCTTTTATATTGAAAAATAAAAGGTAGTTGCATTTTTTGCATATGGATTTGAGGAGGTGCTTGCATTAGATTGCTTGGATGAGAGTTGTGTTTAGGCTTTCATATAGGAAGGATTGCATTGGCATTCGAAAAGGAATATCTATTTATGCATCTCATGTAGTGGCATACCCTATTTTTCATTTGACAAATATTGCACTTAGCATTGTTTGTTATGGTGTGCATATTTACTTCACTGCTGAGTCATAACTTCATTAGTTGCACGATCATTTCCCTTTGAGTAATTATAGCCAATTAAAATCAACGCTTAATTAAAATGGATTACACTATTTTCTTTTATAGGGTACACCAACAAGATTAGGTTTTAGGGTCTTGGAATAGTTCATTGTGAGTAAATTTTCCAAGACCACTAAACAACAACATGTATGTGTCTGTCCAGGTGAGAGTGTGAAATTCCTTGGTATAATTGGTGTTTCTTAGGATCCTCATCTCAAAAGGGAGTTAAGCACAAGGCAGTGTGAGCGGTTATTGATTGGGATGACCCCTAGTCATAACTGAGTAGCACCGGAGATATTTCCAGGATTGTATTCGTATCTAGGGGCTCTTTCGGGAGTTTCAGGCTTTGCTACCCTGCCCATATGGTCAATCCCACCTGCGACTATCCGCCTGAGCATTGATTATATTGAGGTGACCTTAGTTGCCTTACCTAGGTTATCAAGGGGGTACTTCGCAGGGGTTATTCTGCAGGTGTCCCGGCTAGGTAGAGGTCAAACAGCATAGTCGCTATATGCGTTAAAGCTGAGGGCCGCTATAATTGGTTACATACTTTCACTTGTAGTGTATGGGAGTTTTGAGCCTCTCCTAGGCGAGACATACCTGCTGCATTCGGGAGCTCACATATCCTCCCCTTGGTTTTCTTGTATTTTGGCTGTAGATTTTCTTAGGAGTGTGCTATTTGTGCGCTAGTTGGCCTTTGGGATTGCAGTTATTTGAGTATTTTTATGCTCTCTTGAGTTTGGGTCCTTTTATTTTCGGCATGCCTGGTATCCTATCACTCATCCTTGGTCCTAGTACGAACCCTGGTGTCGGAATTGGGGGCATCACATTCCCTTACCGTGCTCATAGATTTGGGAATGGTCATATTCCATCCTCTTCTCCATTTGTGGAGGATTTTTATTCCCTTCGCTCAGTCTTTACACCAGTGGTCACCCTCATGGTGGTGGTAGTGGATACGTGAACGTTGGGTCTACACCTTACTTTCCTTTTTATGTCCCGTCGTTCACTGTGTTATTTCCTTTGAATTTATTTGTCGTGATCATTCCTCCCTATTCCCTATAGTTTGGATTCTTTATTGACTATTTTGGGTTGTTTTGGACTAATATGGTTGTCATGTAGGGTCCAGTTTTTGTACACTCTCTCCAAGGTTTCAACCTGTTCGTTCCTATCACAGGTATCATGTCTAAACTGGCATATAAGTTAGGATTTCACATGCACTTGCACTTATGCATTTCCTTATGACCGTTCCATCTTAACCTTAGGTACGAACCCATTCCATTGTATCAAAGAACCTTCATGCTGTTGTTAGAAGTGGTACTATGTGAATGGTAGAGCTTTCCTATACATGGGTGTCCTAGGTAGCTCCACTTTGTATTTGGTACCCATGCTGTGAGTCCTCTCTTAGGTCCAGGAGTCCTTTGTATAGTATTGCCATGACTTTGCGTAAGAGCCTCATACTCCTCTTGATCTTTTTGCTGGCCTTTTTCCCCAGGACTCCCTTATCTCAAGTTGTAATTGCATTATCATGAGCTTTGCCTACCTTCTTGAGCCTTACGTCGGCTTCCCTGACTTTGAGTTTCAGCCATATAGCCCGAGCTTGTCTCATGTCTAGCCACGCAGAGCCATTTTGTATATCCTTTGCAGCTTGATTCCCTATTTTTATCAGGAGGGGCTTTCCCTCAAGTGTCGCTATCCTACACATGTGTCCTTGCATTGAGCATAGGTATGTTCCGCTACTTGGAACTAGTTTGTTTTCCCATATGACACTTGTCTCCTCCTAGTCTGTAACTATAAAGCAGTTTTATTCTTTTTCAGGCTTTTTAAATATTTGAAAAAGTCCAAAAAAAAAATTTTAAAAACCAAAAAGCTAGATAAGGAAAGATGTTATCTTTGGCAGCTGTCGAGTCGTGTCGCCTTCGAACAGAGCACTGTATATCACATCCGCTGGTTGGGTTTATAGTTTAAATTTAGGAGCTATACTCGTGTATCTGAGTTTATCTCCACCGACTAGTTAAGCTTTCAATCCCCATGGAGCCTCTATCGATGCCTCCTGTGTCGCAAAGATGTCCCAGTTTTGTATATCGAGTCTATGCTGCCTTTATTCAGTCACCATTCGTCGTTATGCTCTTGTTTGAAGGAATTTGAAACTTGAGTCGGCCATTCCTTAGTTATCTTGACTTTGCATGTCGACCATTCCCGGTATAGTTACTAGTTCGTGCACCTTATGATCGAGTCCTTCCACATTATACAGCTTTTCTAAGTACCTCGTGTTGGATGATGGGGGATGCCTTAATGCCCTCCTTCCAACAGATTTCATCCCATCGACTTCAGATCTTTTATTCTAGGATTGGAATCTAGAGTCATTTTTGAGTGCCTTGAGACTTGCAGTCATCAGTGGCAGGTTCTCTCGCCATCGACAGTTTTTGGGAATACATCAATGTCCCCTGATCGATGGATGCTCTCAAGTGTTCGACCTCAACACATCTATTCACACTTGTTAGTTTGCACTCTAGTACCTTGATACCCGTTATCATTATCGGTGGGTGATCTCGCATCTGTTAACGGTATACATAAATGACCATTAATCAGACAATGGACTACTATGTTCAACCTCGACACCTCTATTCACATAGTAGGACTTGTACTCCTAGCGGTTTGTGTAGAAGACCTTCCAGATTGGTGGCATCTCTTATATGCTACCTCCTTGATCGTGCCAGTGTTCATGAGATTTCAGCTCTCGTGATTTGATTCCAGTATATGTCAGACATTTCCAGCTATTATGGAGATCTTGATCCATTGTATATATTCATACATTATGGAGATCATGATCCTTTGTATATGTTCATCATGGACATGCTGATCTATGTATATTGTACGTGGCGATGACCACTTATGTGATATTTTGTATCATGCCTATTCATGGCCATTGTACTCTTATGTATCCGGGACTGCTATATGTAATTGCAGTTATATGCAGAGTTGTATCATTGTACTATGCTAATTGGGTGGATGGTCTTCCATTTGGGATTCTTCATCACTCCACTTCTGGGATGGACTTATAATGTATTTCGGCCATCATATGACCCCTCTAACCTCACACATTATGGGGCATATTTTATAGCGGATTTTACCACACCTGGTGAATCACACTTGTATGGCCTTCCTCTGCCCCTCTACAGACTCCTTAGACCCCTTGGACCATTTTTTGTCCTTTGATGTTTCCTAGACCATCCCTAAAAACATGTGAAAATTGCTATACGTGACTTTTAAACCCTTAATCGCGTATATACGTGGGTTTGACCTCTTAAACCGCGTACATCGAGATGTGTACAAAATACAAATATTTTTGGAGTTTTCCTTGACATGGATCTAACTCACTTGTCTCATGGCCTTCCATATGCCTTGAGATCTCTCGAATTTGACCTTTCATTAACCCATTGAAAAGCTATATAAGAAACCCTTTGGATACATTGAAGGCATAAGAGAATTGAGAGCAAAGAAACTATAGTCCATTGTTGCCGGAACTTGTGCTTGACTCTGCATCCCTTTGTCCCTTGGAGCACTTTAGTGTTCTTCCCAAGCTTTCCTTTTGCTTGTGAGCTTGCTATCGAGAGATGGAGGATTGAGGTGGTGGAGGCCCAAGTGGGGGATTCAGTTTCTCCGATTCACAGACGTGCTGACAGAGGTTGTATTCATTGTAATCTCTGATTTTATATTAATAGAAATATCTTTTCCTATCCAATAATGTATGTTTGAATGAATATTTTATCCATGGATTATTTCAAATGCTTATACGTTGTTGATTATATATGCTAGAGTAGATCTAACACCAATATATATAGTATGATTGTCTTGTTTACTTGTTGTTGAGGAAGTGATTCATCAATTCAAGCTAAAGTCGGAAAGCTCAATAGGGATCTAATTCAATCATCTGGAATAAGGTACGAGATCTGATCCTTTAGTATTAGATATTTGATTTCTCTTGCATATTGGCAAGGATTGATTTCTAGAGTCAAGTTTTCTGTTGTGGTACCCCAAGCCATAGGAATTTATCTCCATAACAAGGCCCTATAATTTTCTAATATTTTACTCATAAGTCAGGCTTAAGGGGGGGTGTTAGAATAATCAACCCATAGTTAGCTACCTTAGACATTAATTAATCCATTTTTGTCTTATTTGCCTAGTTTCCATATTCCACTCTATGCAAGTTGTCCTCCACATGTCCTAGATGGTAAAACTTGCTAAAACTGAGTCATGGAGCACTTGGGAAACCTCTTGGAATCCATTCTGATTTATTCCTGAACCTCCCTAGTGCATATCTACTTTTTCTGCTTTATTGTTGCTTTTACTGAGTTTTAAGTCAATTGGGAAAGTATGACTAGGTGAAGTTGACTTGTTTTTTGCCCTCATCATCCTCCTCTCTTTTATCCTAATAAAAACATGTATGAGTTTTCCTTCCATCACCTATTATCTTGCCTAATTGATTTTGCCAATTCGTGAGCTCCTAGGTAGATTTGGAAACTGCTTTATGCACCTATGGGGGATTTGACTAGATTTAGTAAGCCTGCTTTTGACTAATTCAAATGGCATCCCAATGAATTCGAATCTCTCATGTAATTATTTATTGTGGCAACCTATAACTTCACAAGGTTAGCTATTGTACACTTATTCAAGACAGATTAGTGTTCTGCTCCATATTCAGTCTCCTTTGTGTGTAATTTGCATGTGTAATTAGCAATCTTTGTGAGTGTAATTGTTCTAACACCTCGGTTCAATTTCCACATTTTGTTTGTAATTTGGTAATTTTGGATTTTGACACCTCACCCAAATTTGATGGTACTAGTAGTTTGATTCCAGGTATGTGCAATTGTTGGTGCCTTGGTATGCATTGTTGGAGTAGGGTCCCGCAGCTACAGAAGAAGCTGCTATTTTGGCAAAGCAGACAGTTTTAGCAGAGATATATGAGGTACAGCTACGACGCCGTAGCACGTTTCCAGCTGCAGAGCAGAGCCGGAAACCATGACTTTTGAGATAGAGAAGTCAAGAAAGGCAACGGTACCTGAGCGGCCGAGAAGAGAACGCTCACCCACTGCATTGAAGGCAGCAGCGGAAGACAGGAGGGCTCAGTGACCCTCATAAAGGAGAAGGAGCAACGAGGCTCAAGCATTGAAGATGAAGGAAAGAAGTGGGAAGCAGCGTCGGTACCCATGGTCAGTGCTGGGAAGCATGGAAGACTGCAGGAAGCTGTGGTAAGCGGGAAGCGGTGCATAGTACCCATGATCAGCGTCGGGAAGCATGGAAGACCGCAGAGAGCTGTGGTGTGACAGAAAGCGGCTACTTCAAGTACAGATACACCGAATGTCACTTATGAGGGTTGGGGATTACTGTTGGGATAGGCCCACAGTGTTGTAATGGTGAGACCTTCGGGCCGCCTAGAAAGGGATATGTTTTGTATTCTAGTCGTTGGGCTTGGTGGGCTTGGTGGGCTTGGTTGGCTTGGTTGGCTTGGTTGGCTATTGATTATTGGTTCTGCTTAGCCTTAGCTTAGCCGTTTGGCATATAGAGATATCTTGTATTGTAAAGGCCAAGCTCTGGTTCTGCTATTAGTGAGTATCTTTCGGTAACCAGTAGCTGGCTCAGTGAGCTTATTTTGTAACAATCCGCAGGGATTGACAGAGAGGGAAGAGCATATTGTAAGAGAGACAATATATAGATAGAGATAGAGAAGAGATCTAGGAGAGAAGGGCTCCAGGCTGCGTGCGGAGTTACCCAGAAGATCTCTTGCTGCATATGCGGTGCAGCCAAACTATGTTTGCTTCCCTCAAGATATAATAGAGAAACACAGTTTGGTGGACGTAGCTCCCATCCCGGGGGTGAACCACGTAAAACCTGCGTGTTATGTGATGAATGCATGTGTTTGTGCTTATTTACTGTTACCTGTTGTTTTGCTTATGAGTTTAGTTATAGTTAATGAATGAATACGTCAATCAGCTGTAGTAACTTAGAAGGATAATCATAAGTTTAACTCTTTGGCATATTGTATGCGGTTCGTTTATGCACTTGCGTGAAATAGTCATTTAGTCACGGTATAACAATTTAGTATGTTGAAACCTGCATGTCGACACGACCACACTGAGTGCGCTGAGCCGCGGAGGTAGAGTATCGCAGAGAGGCGATACCGCACTGGCAAAGGAGCTGCGATGCGCAATACCGTAGGTGAAGGGCTTAGTGTTGGAGAGGAGTGCGTGTCGCATGGTGTGCACGACACGTTAAGATTGGCTATATTGGGGTTAAGAGGAGGTTGCGCAGCGAGGAAAGGTACTGCGCAACGCGCAAAGAGACAGAGAGCTCGCGACTAGGCGAGCCCCGTGTAGAAGAGAATCGGCGACGTGCAGCGATCAAGATCTCATGGCTAGCAGGGCCACGAGCAGCAAGTAGGATTGCCACGGAACCTAGTCCAAGACACTTGAGTCCTTGGCCAACCCATTAGAATCACTTCGGGTGAGACTTCAGGCCGCTTCATGGTTTGTTGTCGAAAGGGCCAGTGAGCTAGGAGTGTTGTTGGTTGATTATAGTAAACCCGGGTCTGCCCATGCGACCAACAAATGGTTCCGTTGCCGGTTTGAACGACTGGACGTTAATGTTCTGTTGGCATACTACTAGAGAAGAGTTTCACCAGTGGTTGGATTCAAACTTAAGGGAGTTTTCCCAGAAATAAAATCTAAGTCCTAGACTGAGCATAGAGAACTGGTTGCAAAAACATATTTCTTCATATATACATTCGATATTCTTTGCAACCTATGGAGACGAGCTTTACGACTGGTTATCAAAGTTGATAGATAGGAATATATTCAAGAAGAAAAGAAACATTGTCTGGACACCGGAGCTGATTCAGACCGTGTAGAACCTCGACAACCCCATTACGAGAGCAGTGGACTTCTAGCTTACAAGTGTGCTAGAAGGCTTTGTTACAGAATTTGCAGTTGATCAGAGAAAGAGCTTTAGCGAGGCTGAGCGCTATTTCTTCAAGGGATATCGTGGTAAGTACCTAATATCTCTAAATTTGTCTTTTAAGATGCTACTTTATGAAAAAGGAGTAATGGACATGATTTCAGATGAGTAAGTAAAGATAGTAATGTCACAAGAGTTTGAAAGTGATTTTGATGACATTGGACAAACACGTAGTGGAAAGAAGTATAAAGTACATTTTAGATCTCCTGTATTTGAAGACAGTTTAGACAAAATTAGACAACAGAGTCCTAGTACCACAGAAGAACCAGAGGGGGGTATCCCTTACCACCCCTATACCCCACAGAAACAGACAGGGACTCAGAATAATCCCGAAGGTACTCCATCTAGTAGTTCACAGACAGTACCTACCACCGCTACATCAACCCCATCTACACCGCTAAGTGGTAGTAATCCAATCAATCAGAACCCACCCCAGAGAAATAGAATGGGAGATGACATGAAGCTACCTACCTTCAAGGGTACAGGAGCAGAAGATCCAGAACAGCATTGGTTTCTATGTGAAGCAGTATGGACTATTAAAAGAATCCAAGATGATGACATTAAACTTGTACAGTTGGTCACCACACTGAGAGACCGAGCCTTGACATGGTATATGAAGTATGTCACCACACCCAGAACACTCATACAGGTCAGGATTGCCATGATCAAAGAGTTCAAGAAACCTAAGTCTGAGTCACAGTGCATCACAGAGCTCAAGGACATTAAACAGTTGCCTACAGAGTCAGTATGGGACTTTGACCAGAAGTTCAAATCCCTCATCGACCAAGTTAGCTTTGAGTTCGCGCCGGAGCAGCATAAGGAATGGTTTATTGTAGCACTGCTCCCTCACATCAGAGTGCCACTGATGCAGCAAAAACTCACTACTCAAGATGAAGCGCTAGAGATGGCAATGAAACTAGAGGCTTCACCTCTAGCAGAGACTACCACAGGCATGACAACCCTACAGAACCAGTTGGCCAACCTCACATTACAGATACATGAACTTAAGAAAGGGAAAGAAGTTATGCAAGACATATGGTGCATAAAGTGTAGAGCACAAGGCCATACTAAAGACAACTGTCCAGTCTTTGCAGAATATTTAGCGTCGGGGGCTCCTAACCCCTTACCACGACCGCAAGGGCCATGGTGTGAAATATGCAAAACACAAGGACATCTGCCTCAGCAATGCCCTCTGCTTCAGAAGTATGTACAGACACATAAGAACCTATACTGTGTCTTCTGCAAGTCCGTCGGACATGATGAACAGGATTGCCGAGCCTATGATCTCATGTTGGATAGAAAACATGACGTGTACAGAGTCCAATAAAAAACACAGGGTCCAGCAACAGGACCACAGCCTGATCAGAATTATGGAGGCCGTGGAGGAGGATTCAGAGGACGAGGCCATGGAGGAGGCTTTGCAAGAGGAGAAGGCTTCGGACGAGGAGGATTTTTTGGCCAAGGTCGCGGACCAATCACTTGTTACAACTGCGGAGTTGTAGGACACTATGCTAGGGACTGTCAGAGCCCCACCACCACTTGTAATTACTGCAAATCCTATGATCATACCATAGAGGAGTGTCCTACCCTGATAGCTAAGATCAAAGACCCTAAGCCAGCAGTACACCAGAATATCCATCTTATTGCTACAGAACCAGAGGAACTAGAACCAAAAGTTAACATTGTGACTCGTAGCGGTGCTTCCACCAGTGGTACATCGCAGGACATAGAAAAGAAAACAGGTCAGGCGTGGGTGCACAGAGCTCCTAGTAAAGCAACATCATTTGACCTGCAGAAGAATAAAGAGACATTTCATGAAGTTAAGGCTTCCTTTGATGAACCTACCCAATCAGGATCACAGGTACTGCCGTCTAGGGGCGTACCGCAGCAAGCACCTTGTGGTGATAACAGTGAACAGATACCGCAGGCTACCACATCGAGAAGATGTGAGGAGGATGAATCGACAGGAAGCGTACAATACTTTCTATGCAGTTGCTTGAAACTCTTGAGAAACGAAAAAGCTATCAGCGAGCTACAGCACATTATAGATCAGTGTCAACAACCTTCTCTCTTGGACAGTGCACACCGCGCTGTTCATAATATTACAGGACATACAAGGACCGGAAGAGAGATGAAGCTCACAGCACAGATTGGAGAATTTGAAATGGATGAGGTCGTCTTAGATCTAGGATCAGAAGTGAATGTTCTGACTAAGCAGACATGGCAACAGATGGGTAGCCCTCAGTTAGTCAGATCGCCTATCCACCTGAGATTAGCTAACCAGCAACGAGTATCACCACTGGGTCGACTACCGCAGGTGCCAGTTGACATTGACGGAGTTCACAGTTTTGCGGATTTTGAGGTTATAGAAATCATTGGTGACAGTCGACCATATCCAGCATTATTAAGTATTGATTGGGCGATCGGTAGCAAGACTGTCATCGACCTAAAGAGAAGACAAATGACCTTTGAGGATGCGCAGATCCGGGTCATCGCACCATTGGATCCTTTCCAGGGTCCTAGATATATTGAACCTATCCTAGCAGAGGAGGAGGCACGTAACATGGATAGTCTCTACCAGATGACTGTGAACCAGAACGACTATATCAATCCAATCGCAGAAGGGAACATTAGTTGGCGATGCGACAGCTCATGCGCATCGGATTCCGATGTTGGTCTAGAAAACTGGCAGAACAGACTTTACGAAGTCTCAGCGCGCAGATGTGTGTTTATGAGTAAATCACTGCGATGGATTGGCGCAGAGATCACCGACCTTCCATCCTATCAGGGACTGACAGATATCCAAGACTTCCTTGAGCAGTTTGAACAACAGATCCCTTACGAACGGAGGATCCCAGCTATGGACCTTGCAGTACAAGCGACACCTACAAGATGGTGGTATGCACACAAAGACAATATCGCATCATGGGATAATGTTAAAAGACTGATGGCGATCAGATTTTCTGTCGACAGAGAGTATGTCCAGCAGAAGTACACAGGAGAAACTGACCCCAGGACACACGTTCAGGCATGTGAATAGAGCTAGTTGTACATTCCCAAGGATGAATGGGTTCACCGATTCATTCACACATTGGACACAGTTCCAAGGAACTGGTACACAGAGACCGAACTGCGCAAGGGGACAACCACATGGTCACTTATGACAGACAGTTTCCTACTTACCTTCGTGTTCGAATCAGAACATCCAAGTGTTGCTCAAGCCCTAGACATAATCAAGACCAAGATATTTGAGGATTGCACCATCTCAGTACAGGCTCAACCTGAGTGGGTCGTCCAGTTGCAAGCTGCGCTTGAATGCTATGATTTTGCAGCAAAGTCAGACAATCAAGATAAGGATGAGGATGAGGATCCTTGCAACACTAACATTCCGGAGTCAGAAGGGACTCGCGATGTTGGGGGACCACAGTTAGAGATTCCAGCGATCACTGAGCCCATCAAGATTAAAAAGGTCAATATTGGTACAGATGCAGAACCTAAGTTTGCCTCTATTGGAGACTATTGGAACAATGAAACAGTCGGACAGATCGCCGACTTGTTACACAACTATCAGGACCTATTTCCCACCAAGTTCACAGAGATGAAGGGAATAGTTGGAGACTTGGGAGTGATGAGGATACCATTAAAGGAGGATTCCAGACCAATCAAGCAGCGTCCATACAGATTAAATCCGCGCTATAAAGAAAAAGTCAAGGACGAGATCGATAAGATGCTAGCAGCAGGCATCATTGAGCCGGTAGAAGAAAGCAAGTGGGTTAGCCCCATGGTCGTGCAAGAGAAGAAAACAAAAGGGGACATCAGAATCTGTGTCGACCTGCGCAAGCTCAACGATGCATCGCTTCATGACCCATTTCTGACACCGTTCACTGATGAGGTATTAGACAACGTGGGAGGACAGGAGGTCTACTCCTTTACTGATGGCTTTTCAGGCTATCATCAGATCAGAATCCATCCAGAAGATCGATCCAAGACCACCTTCGCAACAGAATGGGGCTCATTCCAGTATATGGTAATGCCCTTTGGCCTTAAGAATGCACTAGCTATCTTTTCTAGAGTAGTAGTTGTTGTATTTAAAGAATACATCCATAAATTCTTAGAAGTATATTTTGATGATTGGACTATATTTGGACTATTCGACAAACACATAGGAGATTTAAGACTGATGTTAGAGAAATGTAGGCAGTACCAGATTTCTCTAAACTTGAAAAAATGTATATTTTGTGCACCATTCGGTATTTTGTTGGGTCATATTGTATGTAGACAAGGCCTGATGGTAGATCCTGTGAAGATCACCATCATTGTAAATCTCCCAGCACCCAACTCTGTAAAACAACTGAGAACAGTACTTAGTCATACCGGGTACTACAGGAAGTTCATCAAGGGCTACGCAAAGATTACAACACCAATGGAGAAATTGCTAAAGAAAGATACAAAATTCCTATGGAATGAGGAATGTCAGCAGAGTCTAGACACACTCAAAGAGAATATGGTTACAGCACCCATCCTAGTATTTCCAAACTGGACTAAGCCATTTCATGTACATGTGGATGCATCAGGCATCGCACTAGGAGTCGTCTTAACGCAACCAGGAGAAGGGGATATTGACCATCCTATCACATACTCCAGTAGAAAGCTATCGACAGCAGAAAAGAACTACACCACCACAGAGAGAGAAGGCTTAGCTATGGTGTATGCCCTACAGAAATTCAGGCACTACTTGTTGGGAGCCTCATTCAAGATGTTTACTGACCATTCCACATTGAAGTACCTAGTCAATAAGCCAGTGTTAGGGGGGAGAATCTGCAGATGGTTACTCCTCTTTCAGTAATATGATTTTGAAATCATTGTCAAACCAGGGAGATTGAACGCTGGACCTGACCATCTGTCGCAGATAGACTCAGGAGAAGAGCCAAGTAACCTAGAGGACAATTTACCAGATGCACAGTTGTTTTCGATCCAGATCACGGATGATTACTATGCTGATATCACTCAATTCCTCACTACAGGAGTAGCACCTGATGATTTCACTAAGCAACAAAAGAAGCAGTTGGTGGTTAAAGCAGCAGACTTCACCCTCATTGCAGGACACCTATACAAGTTAGGTCCAGATGAAGTATTGCGTAGATGTGTGATGCCGCATGAACAAGACGCTATTATCAGAGAGGCACACTCAGGAATCGCAGGAGGTCATTTCGCTGGAAAGCCGACTGCGCAGAAAATCCTAGAGGCAGGACTATGGTGGCCTACGTTGCATAAAGACACTAAGGACTGTTGCAGATGCTGCGATATCTGCCAAAGGGTAGGAAAACCCTCGCGACGCGATGAAATGTCACTGCGACCGCAGGTCATGCTGCGTGCATTTGACAAATGGGCTATAGATTTTGTGGGTCCTATCAACCCACCGGGAAAGCGCACGGGCGCGAGATATATTATCACCGGAACAGAGTACCTCACTAGATGGGCAGAGGCCAAGGCAGTAAGAAATTGTGATGCTGCGACGGGTGCAGAGTTTCTCTTCGAAAACATCATCAGTAGATTTGGATGCCCAGTAATTTTGATGAGTGATCAAGGTACCCATTTCTTGAACCACACCATTGAGGCTTTGACAAAAGAATTCCAGATTTAGCACCATAAGAGCACCCCCTACCACCCTCAGGCTAATGGTACGGTAGAGGCATTTAACAAGATTCTAGAAAATGCTCTTACTAAGATTTACAATAACCAGAGGAATGATTGGGATCTCAGAGTCAACGCTGTATTATGGGCATACAGAACCACATGCAAGAAACTTATGGGACACACACCGTTCAGCTTGGTATATGGGCAGGAGGCTGTTATGCCTATGGAGTATATTCTCCCTAGTTTAAGAATCGCTCAGATTATCGAGATGACTGATACAGACACAGTGGAGGAAAGGCTAGCACAGCTGCTTGCCTTAGAAGAAGACAGATTCATCGCCGGATTCCATCAGAAAGTGCAGAAAGCACGAGAGAAATCTTGGCATAACAGACACATTAAGAATAAGACTTTCCAGATCGGAGACCTAGTGCTCCTCTATGACAGCAGATTCATTAAGTTTCCAGGGAAGTTCAAGACGCATTGGCTGGGGCCATATCAGATACAGCAAGTTATAGAGGGAGGTGCCGTTCAGCTCAGCCAGTTGAATGGGGAGCTTCTTCCCACATGGATCAATGGTAATAGGCTTAAGCTCTATAGTGATAGCCACCTCACCTATCAGCCCTAGTTTAGCCAGTATGCAGTGCAAATGTCCAGTGTAGTTGAAAGGAGGCATCGCACCAGGAATTAGTCTACACCGGCAGATAGTCTAGCTATGAGGAACCGCACTAGGACGGTTCAGTTTTGAAAAAAAAAAAAAAAATTACGATTGTTTGTTTGCGCAGGTGATGTGGAGTTTCATTGCAGCAGTGCGATGCTTCCCCGTGCCACGTACTCAGTTGCAGCTGACAGAGGGCCAGTCAAGTCACTGTCTGACAGGTAGTTAATGAGGAAATGACTGGTATCCCTTACCGTAGATTTAGTAGCAGCGTAATTAAAGTTTCCAGATTTGGCAAATCTTCGACGAGACCGGTGCTGGTACACGTACGCTTCAGGGACAATTTAATCGGATTTCAGCATTTATTGAGGATCGGGTAACCGGTGTGGTCTTGTCCATGCAATTAATACGACCAACGCGTTCAGTCTAGATGACCGTTGTGACCGGGATTACCATCTACGACATAAAAGCAGAGATTATTCATTCGGGAGGGCTACATTTCCAAAGAGCCGAGAACTGTAGAAGACATTCTTAAGTCCTCCCTGTGCAAAATTTATCCCATTACAAAGTGCCGAGCTTTTCAGACCTTGCAACCATTGCACATCCACCGTTTCACACAGACTGGGTCCTGTTTGAGGACGAGCCACTAGAAGCACTACTGAAAAGGTTCAAGCGTGTTGGCCTTGCAGCTCCCATGACGACACCACTCAGGAATGTCCAGCCAGGTTCTTCACAGACCAGACTACCGCCACAGATGAGGAGTCAGTCTCAGCTTCCAGAGGAATCCAGTTCGGGGCCGGACGAGGAAATCCTGAGTTCAGCAGACTACCTCATACCACGAGTCGAAGGCGCTCCAGAGGTCAAACTCCCGAAGACTAGTAAGCTTATTGCTCCCATTCCACAAATAGATTCTCGAGTAAAAGAAAATGGAGACCTCGTAGGATATGCTGCTATTGTTAAATTTATGGATTACAACCTAGAAGATGGTAAGACGTACCCTCACTTCAAGCCAGATCATTATCTTATATGTCAGATGAACCCCAGGACCGCTAGAGAGGAATTTGCTCCCATGCCACATGTCCATATTCTTGAGCCTTCAGGTTTGCTCAGCTTGTTGAGATTACCCCATTTTGGACGTAGTGCAGAGGTCAATGCCATGGTACGTGTCCTCCTCTCGTGTGTACACGGAGGTTATCTCTGGCTAGGCCACAGGGTCGACCTAAACGTCAACTTGATACACCGCATTACTGGACTGTCTAAGACTGGTAAAGCCCCTGAGATACAGACATCAGGAAAAACCAAGGATTCCAAGCTACCAGCAGCCTTAGTCAAAAAGTACAAGCTACAGAGAGGAGGCAGAGGTTATGACATCACAAGTTTACAAAATGAGACGCTCAGGTTTACAGCCAATCTGCTTGCAGGCAGATTGCTAACTAAGGTACGACCAAAGGAAGTCACAGGATCTGTGGTCAACCTGGCAATACAAGTTACAAAGGGAGAGCAGTTCAATTGGTCCCTGTTTTCATTGAATATGAATCAGGAAGATTGTTTGGTGGCCCAAGATCAAGCAAACCACCCTTTCCATTTCTCGTGGCTGCTTATACTATGTTCCTTCGTCGGCTGGAAGGAGCCGCCCAATACCCTGTTTCCACAGCTCGCAGGAGGAGTGCGCTATGCCAGTTTATGGGACAGCAACAGCCAAGCAAGGAAACAGGTTAATGCGCTAGTCTTCTATGACTACTATAAGATGTTGAAGACAATTATCCAAGCATCACCACGGATCAGTACAGAGCTCATGGACGCATATGATAATCGACTTAATTTTATGGCAGACAGCCATAGAATCTATCTCAGACCAAAGAGATAAAAAAGGGATGATTGGGCCCCTGGCTGGTACAGGATGACAACGCAGGATGTTGAAAATGTCATCAAAGGCTTTGATGACCAATGGCAGCAAGAATATGAAGATACTACGCCACTGCCATCAGATACTGCGCAAACAGAACCACAAGAAAAGGGAAAAGACAAGATGGAGACCCAAACACCGGGCACAACAGAAGTGCCACCCCTGGGCGAAAAGAGAAAAGATCCAGAAGGGCTGACAGAAGAACACACTACAAAGGATGAAGAATAAGAGACCCCAGAAATACGGAAGAAGAAAAAGCAGAAAGCTACAAAGCCAGTTCCGATGACCACATTAATAGATGAGGACTATGAACTCATCGCAACAAGGACGTGCGACACATTGAAGGACTCATTTGACGCAGTGAAGGAGTCGCAGGAAAAGATACAGAGCGCAGTAGAAAACTAGATTCTAGACCTGAAAGCAATCACAGAGAAGACTGCCATGACGCGCATTCCACCGGTAAAGGCAACCGCCGGAGAAACTTCGACACCATCAGTATCCCGTGAGGAAACCTTAGCAAAAGATTGCCTCAATACTGTTTTGATTCCACCAGGGAGTATCAGATTCCTTGCGACAATGAAGGACCCACCAGTTCAGTTTAAGCAACCCATTGAGGTTAATCTGGCAGAATTTCATATCGAGTAATTGCAGATGATCCAACAGCAGATAAACACAGAGCTCAGGAGCAGGGAGCTCACGACCTACAAGCAGAATGTGCAATTGAAGCAACAGAATGCAGCACTCGCTACCAGCTTTTAGAAAAAGGTAGACGAGTTAAAAACATGTCAAGATAGGGATCAGGAACTATCTCAAGTCCTACAAAGCATTGCATTAGAGCTACCTAAATGTAATATTGAGTTCGCGTTGCCGACACCACAAAAGCTAAGAAGAATTGCAGACAGAGCAAAGGCTCTGGAAGAAACCGTGGCTAAGATGGATGAAGAGGTGGCTAGGATGAAGGTAGACCACGACGCGCAGATCATCGAGCTTGAAGCTCATGTACGTGACACCTCCCAGGTAGACCAGAAAGCGCGAGTTGAAGCCTTTCGACTCACTTCTGCACAGATAAAATCTAGCATCGATGAAGCAATGTCGGTACTCGAGGAGGCAACAAGCACATGGGCCGAGTTAGACGAGCTACCGAAAAAAGTAGCAGTTCAGCAAAGTATTCAGCAGGTAGAGAATACTGCAGTGGCAATGAAAGAATAAATAAAGAGCTTAGCAGCTCTTCAGAAGATGAGAAAGACAAAGGAGATGAACCGATTGCAGCAGGAAGTGCAGCGGCTAAGAACACAGGAGATACAGATCAACAGCCTGCTTCAACCTTACCAGGAGCAAATCACCAAATTAGTTGACGCAGCTGAGCAGAAGGTGAAGGAGCTCACTTCTATAAGAGAGAAAGTGGATGAAACAGAGGACTCCAATGTTGATCAAGCTTCGCTTGATTTGGCAAAAGAGCATGTCGAGGGGATGAAGAACGAAGTCGAAGGACTTCGGCAGTAGTTGCAGAGAACTTCCCAGGAAGCCAAAGCAAAACTACAGCAGGAGAAGCCCGCTGGTAGTGACTCGGGGACGAGTCACAAGTAAGTGTTAGGGGACTATTGGAGTAGGGTCCCGCAGCTATAGAAGATGCTGCTATTTTGGCGAAGCATACAGTTTTAGTGGAGATATACGAGGTACAGCTACGATGCCGTAGCACGTTTCCAGCTGCAGAGCAGAGCCGAAAACCATGACTTTTGAGATAGAGAAGTGAAGAAAGGCAACGGTACCTGAGCGGCCGAGAAGAGAACGCTCACCCACTACATTGAAGGCAGCGGTGGAAGACAGGAGGGCTCAGCGACCCTCATAAAGGAGAAGGAGCAACGAGGCTGAAGCATTAAAGACGAAGGACAGAAGTGGGAAGCAGCGCCGGTACCCATGGTCAGCGCTGGGAAGCATGGAAGACTACAGGAAGCTGTGGTAAGCGGGAAGCGGTGCATAGTACCCATGATCAGCGCCGGGAAGCATGGAAGACCGCAGAGAGCTGTGGTGTGACGGAAAGCGGCTACTTCAAGTACAGATACGCCGAATGTCACTTATGAGGGTTGGGGATTACTGTTGGGACAGGCCCACAGTGTTGTAATGGCGAGACCTTCGGGCCGCCTATAAAGGGATATGTTTTGTATTCTAGCTGGTGGGCTTGGTGGGCTTGGTGGGCTTGGTTGGCTTGGTTGGCTTGGTTGGCTATTGATTATTGGTTCTGCTTAGCCTTAGCTTAGCCGTTTGGCATATAGAGATATCTTGTATTGTAAAGGCCAGGCTCTGGTTCTGTTATTAGTGAGTATCTTTCGGTAACCAGTAGCTGGCTCAGTGAGCTTATTTTGTAACAATCCACAGGGATTGACAGAGAGGGAAGAGCATATTGTAAGAGAGACAATATATAGATAGAGATAGAGAAGAGATCTAGGAGAGAAGGGCTCCAGGCTGTGTGCGGAGTTACCCAGAAGATCTCTTGCTGCATATGCAGTGTAGCCAAACTGTGTTTGCTTCCCTCAAGATATAATAGAGAAACACAGTTTGGTGGACGTAGCTCCCATCCCAGGGGTGAACCACGTAAAACCTGTGTGTTATGTGATGAATGCATGTGTTTGTGCTTATTTACTGTTACCTGTTGTTTTGCTTATGAGTTTAGTTACAGTTAATGAATGAATACGTCAATCAACTGTAGTAACTTAGAAGGATAATCATAAGTTTAACTCTTTGGCATATTGTATGCGGTTTGTTTATGCACTTGCGTGAAATAGTCATTTAGTCACAGTATAACAATTTAGTATGTTGAAACCCGCACGTCGACACAACCACACTAAGTGCGCTGAGCCACAGAGGTAGAGTATCGCAGAGAGGCGATACCGCACTGGCAGAGGAGCTGCGGTGCGCAATACCGTAGGTGAAGGGCTTAGTGTTGGAGACGAGTGCGTGTCGCACGGTGTGTGCAACGCGTTAAGATTGGCTATATTGGGGTTAAGAGGAGGTTGCGCAATGAGGAAAGGTACCGCGCAATGCGCAAAGAGACAGAGAGCTCGCGGCTAGGCGAGCCCCGTGTAGAAGAGAATTGGCGACGCGCAGCGATCAAGATCTCGTGGCTAGCAGGGCCACGAGCAGCAAGTAGGATTGCCACGGAACCTTGTCCAAGACACTTGAGTCCTTGTCCAACCCATTAGAATCACTTCGGGTGAGACTTCAGGCCGCTTCGTGGTCTGTTGCCGAAAGGGCCAGTGAGCTAGGGGTGTTGTTGGTTGATTATAGTAAACTCGGGTCTGCCCATGCGACCAACATGCATAATGATGTAAAGGGGGGAATATATATATATTTTTAAGGAAAAAATGATAAAAATTAAAGAAATGTAATGAATTACCTCCTTATGGTTAGGTTTTATGACTCATTTAGGTTTTTAATGATCCTATATAAGAATTCCTCAAGAAAAGATAAAGGATTATATTGTGGTATCACATGTAAGATTGCACCTTTAATATGAGTAACTTCTTGGCATAAAGATAACTGGACAAATGGATTGATGTATGTTATTTAGGTAGGATTTCTTGGGAGTCAGCTGACTATAGAATTGCAGCTACTTCTAAAATGACAAAATTAGCTGCATCGTTTACAGACAAATCCCGAGAAGATCTGCTCACATATTGGCTTGTGCTCTTATGATGGTGCAAGAGATGTCAGGTGAGATTCCTTTATGTTGTTTTCTGTTGAAATGATTGTACGTAGTCTAACTGTGTACTCATCAATAATACCTTTTTGGGATAATGTGCATGTGAATTTTTCGGACATAATCATTATTTGGCTTTGCTTAAGCCTAAGAAGAACATTTGTTATGACGTGGTTTGTGAATAATTTGCATTACCCTCATCTTCCCCATATCTTGATTAACAATTTGTTCTATAGTTTGAGAAAAATCATCTCTAGAAGTATCTTCTACACTGACTTCTAGATAAACCCCTCTAGAATTGTTTTGACAAGAAAAATAAGTCATTTGATCAACTTGTATGGTTTTGTTCTATGTTTGACCATGATTCTGATGATTAAATACATGCATACTAGTTTCAATCTATTTAACTGACTGTTCAAGTGTATTTACGAGAGAATTTTCCTCCTATAGCAAATATTGAAGTTCTAGGTCAATTCCTTTGCTACTCTCATTAACTAACGGGGTACAATCTTGAACATTTGCTATAGATTCACCACTATGGGCTATCAAAACTTTGTCCACCTAAAATTCTAAATCCCCAATGTGAGCCATCTCACCATTAAAGTTTGATCAAATGTAACACCAATATTCTTGTGATGACCATGAAATTTGTAAATAAAATTCACCCAACCTATATTCTGAAATTGTTCCAAAACATCTTGGTAAGTATCAATTAACTCTGAACTATTATGTTTTTTTCCTATGTATCATCCCCGTGAGCATGAAAAGCATTAAGAATACTGGTAAATGATACACCCAAGGGTTTGGGGAAAGATTGAGGAAAACCCTTACTGAAATGGGGATTATGAGAACCCTCATGAAACAACATGAAACCCTCAAGAATGATCGAAACGTATCACACACAAAACAAATCTCTTAGTATCTTTGTTTTGATCAACCATATCCTTTCATGAATGTATGGAAAGGGAAGTACAGATAAGGGAGTTAATGGAAAGCATCATGACTCGATAAGTGTTAAAAGAGTATGGTGTAGTGGCCAATTTCATTACCATGGCTATCATACTCCACAATAAATAGATGACATGAATCCTGCCATGTCAAATCGCACTAGGTGATAGCCATCATGGTGATACAATGTACGAGCTTACTAAGAGATGGTTAATCCAAGCCGATTTATAAAACCATGGTAATATAAGTTATGCATTAACTTTAGTTTAAATCCATGGCTACGATTCTTGTATATTAGGATTATATTAGACATTAACCCACATGTGTAATATTGAGTGTTCATGTTATATGACAAGGTATCGTCATGTACATTTTGAAAGTAGGTGTGTAAAAAATGCCAACGAAAACAATATATACCTAAAGTACATTGATTTCATAAGAATGAATATAGTTAAACATATAAATTTTTATTCTTTAAACATTACTTTAATCTAGAAAATCAAAGATCCTTGGTAAATAACACAACCGCTACACTTATGCAAATAAGAGATCACCTTGCCATCATACAACATTATTGTAACCGTATGCCTTTAGTAGATTTCAGATTTTGAATAATGCAGAGATGTGAAATAATCTTTGTTGAAAATTGAACAATATTCAAAACCTTAGTCAATAAAAAGACTATTGTGTCTTTATCAATGAGAATTCAAACCTTGTCAAAAGGATTTGATGGCAACATGTAAAATAGTAGAATGTCACCTCATGAATGATGAGTTTGGCTATATAATTAAGCCAAGATCATAGTCCACAATTATGTAATGTATGTAATAATGAATAGTCATGAACTTTATTAGCTGAAAATTAAGTTCAATTATAATATGAAAATAGATCACAAGGAAAAGGTTCATCATGGAATCATCATAAAATAATGTATCTAGACATGTCTGAAAATAAAACTCTTTGGGATACTCATGCCAACTGATTCGTTTTCTATTGGAAATAAAACATTCAGACTTACTCGAGATCAGGTTTGGTTTAGTCCCAAATAAACAAATGCTATTTGTTGTCTGATTCACCCTGCAGTATTGATGTCTTGTATATCATCTATGGTTTGATGTTTGTAATCTCAGTTTGTTTTAAAATAGGTTGTTGGGAATTCAACATTGTAGGAGATATGTAGAAGAAAGGAATTTATGTTAGAAATTTGCATTTGAATAGAATTTGCATACAACTTTCTGTAGAGAACATAAGACTATTTAGTAATTTTAGCTTCTTTTTTTTCTATACTTTGATTCCTAAATTTGCATTGTAATTTCTTGAATTGTAAGTAAACAAATTAAATATCCATATTATATAATATGATAAGAGATTGTTAATAGGTTTCAAATTAATTTTAAACCTAATTTAAGTTTTCATGTGATCCATTGTTTCCAAATGAGGTTTTGATTATCATAAATTAATCCTAAAGATAATTTGCATAACTGCAGCTTTGAAGCTCAATAAACATTGTGTTTTGCAATCTTCGTGGGTATCCATTGGTGGAAATCAGTAAGTGAACTTACTCTCATTCCCATTTGGAGTTGTATAATACACAGTGATCTGAAATGGATCTATGTTTGTTTTCCAAGCTAGAGTGAATTTTTTTTGCTTGCAATTAGAACACATTTGAGGGTTTGTTTATATAATGTTAGGGTTTAAATCATGAAGCTACTACTGTATTTTGGACTTGAATAATAAGTTCTTTGCATGGGATTTGAACATATATTTAAGGGTTGGAAATGGAAACCAACTTGTTAGGGGTCCAAAGACAATAAGTCGTGCCCTAGCTAGTGAGAAAGTTAGATGGAGTTTACAGACTACCAGATGTTGTTTGGCTAAAAAACAACATTATTTCCAGTTTTTTACAAGATTTGGAAAATGCAATAAGGAGGGAGGTAAATTTCCTTACATTCATGATTGAGAAAAGGTAGATATATACACTAAGTTCCTAAAGGGTATATGCTACAATGTCGACCGTGAGTTGAATCACAAGGTATAGTATAACATTAACTCCATACACTAGACATGTAGATGTCTAGATAAAAGAAAAATGATGCAGTTTCCAAGATCTTATGGTAGTATTGATTATGTTTTATCTTACTTGTTCTTTTTATTTTTGTGCACAAATTACTCTAGAGTACATGTAATATTGCTCATATTTTCTACAGGGTGAGTTAATTTGACATTTTCTATATTACGCTATCAGAATTTGTTGAATCCTGGTATCCTAGATAATCTATTGTTTTTTTCTTTTGACATGTTATTGCACCGAGGATAATTTCCCTTATAAGCATGTGAATGTTCACCCAAAAGCTTCAGTTTTTTATGGATTTCTCAAATTCTATTATGTTGAAGGTGATAAGGTATTGTCTGTTTCATAGTGGAAATTGCATTTTGTAATTTTTTTGATATGTTTATTTCTATTCTTGTTGTATGTAGTCCTTGTGTGTTATATCAATTATATAGTGTATGTTTGTGTATTGAAATTTACTATGTATGGTTTTTGGAAATGCAATGATGAGTTAAGATGAAAAGTATATACAAATTTAATTAAATGATCAAAACATATATGTCAAAGTACAAAGCATCATCCAATTTTTCTAATAAATTGTAGCCTACCACTTTAAATTTATTGCATGCTAACTCCAAGGTGGTACCCTTCATAAATGGCACTTCTAGATTTCAAATCACAAGGTAAATTAACTGGTGGATGGAAACCTTTCAAAAAAAAAATTGTTAATTACACAACTAGGCATCGAATTTTCGACGGCCATTGGAGGATGTCTGACACATTTGTTGAAGATCCGACACTTTTAGCTGTCTATTGGCCGATGCGTGCCCATCGCATATTCAATTCCCTCCCAAAGACATCCGACAAAACTACCATGCCTCCAACAGCCAAGCCCTTTGGACTTCTGATGCCCCACCCATCGAAAAAACTACGGGTAAGTGTCATAAATGCGACAGTATATACAAGTTTTTTGCGATGGATTTTCGACAGTAGAATGTTGAATATTCAATGCCATGGTGTCGTCGGATCTTCAACAGGTATTGACAGGATGTCGAATATCTGACGTTATTCCACCGAAGGCAAAAAAAATGCATATGTCGAATAACCGACAGGGCATTGTCGAATTTCAAACATGCAAGCCGTCGGATTTTGGGCTCAATTTATGTTGTGCATATATGCGCATTTTGGATTCTGTTAATACGCATATACGGCCAAGGGAGAATGCGCATATATGGAAGAGAGCTTCCGTATATGTGCATTTTTGGCTTCCGTAAATGCGCATATACAGAAGAGAGATTCCATATATGCGCATTTTGGATTTCGTAAATGCACATATATGGAAGAGAACATGTGCATTTACGGAAGAGAGCTTCTGTATATGCGCATTTTGGATTTCTTAAATGCGCATATATGGAAGCGAGCTTCCGTATATGCACATTTTTGGCTTCTATATATGCGCTCTTCTGTATATGTGCATGTTCACTTCCGTATATGCGCATTTATGGAAGCCAAAATGTGCATATATGGAAGCTCTCTTTCGTATATATGAATTTTGGATTCTGTAAATGTGCATATACGAAAGAGAACATGCGCATATACGAAAGAGAGCTTCCATATATGCGCATTCTAGGCTTTCGTTAATGCCCATTTTGGATTTCGTAAATGGGCATATACAGAAGAGAGCTTCCAAATATGCACACTTTTGGCTTCCGTACATTCGCATTTACGGAAGCCAAAATGCACATATACAGAAGCTCGCTTCCGTATATGCGCATGTTCTCTTCCGTATATGTGCATTTACGGAAGCCAAAATGCCAATATTCGCTTTCGTATATGCGCATTCTACCTTCCGTATATGCGCATTTACGGAAGCCAAAAATTTGCATATACAGAAGAGAGCTTCCATATATGCGCATTTTGGCTTCTGTAAATGCACATATACAGAAGCCAACACACGCATATATATCGAAGCTCTCTTCTGTATATGCACATGTTGGCTTCTGTATATGCACATATAGGGAAGCTCTCTTCCATATATGCGCATGTTCGCTTTCGTATGTGCACATTTAAGAAAGCCAAAATGCGCATACATAGAGTCTCTCTTCCGTATATGCACGTTTTAGATTCTGTAAATGTGCATATACGGAAGGTAGAATGCACATATACGGAAGAGAGATTTTGTATATGCGCATGTTGGTTTCCGTATATGCACATTTACGAAATCCAAAATGTGCATATATGGAATCTCTCTTTCGTATATGCACATGTTCGCTTTTGTATATGCACATATACGGAAACCAAAATGCACATATACAGAAGCTCTCTTCCGTATATGCGCATTTTAGATTCCATAAATGCGCATATACAGAAGGAAAAATGCGCTTATACGGAAGAGAGCTTCCATATATGCGCATTTTTGGCTTCCGTAAATGCGCATATACAGAAGGCAGAATGTGCATATATGGAAGCCAAAATGCGCATATACGGAAGCTCTCTTCCATATATGCGCATTTTGGATTCCATAAATGCGCATATATGGAAGGCAGAATGCCCATATACAGAAAAGAGCTTCCATATATGCACATTTTGGCTTCCGTAAATGCGCATATACAGAAGCGAACATGTGCATATATGGAAGAGAGCTTCCATATATGTGCATTTTGGCTTTCGTATATGCGCATATACGGAAGTGAACATGCACATATACAAAAGCGAGCTTCCGTATATGTGCATTCTGCTTTTTGTATATGCACATTTACGGAAGCCAAAAATGCGCATATACGGAAGCTCTCTTCCGTATATGCGCATTATGCCTTCCGTATATGTGCATTTACGGAATCCAAAATGTGCATATACGGAGGAGAGCTTTCGTATATGCACATTTTGGCTTCCGTATATGTGCATATACGGAAGTGAACATGCGCATATACAGAATAGAGCTTCCATATATGTGCATTTTGGCTTCCGTAAATGCGCATATACAAAAGCCGACATGTGCATATACGCATTTTGGCTTCCATAAATACGCATATACGGAAACCAACATGTGCATATACGGAAGAGAGCTTCCGTATATGCGCATTCTGCCTTCCGTATATGTGCATTTACGGAATCCAAAAAATGTGCATATATGGAAGAGAGCTTCCATATATGCGCATTTTGGCTTTTGTAAATGCGCATATACGGAAGCCAACACGCGCATATATACCGAAGCTCGCTTCTGTATATGTGCATGTTGGCTTCCGTATATGTGCATTTACGGAAGCCAAAATGGGCATATACGGAAGCTCTCTTCCATATATGTGCATTTTGGCTTCCGTAAATGTGCATATACAGAAGCTCTCTTTCGTATATGCGCATTTTGGCTTCCATATATGCGCATTTATGGAAGCCAAAATGCGGATATATGAAAGAGAGCTTCTGTATATGCACATTTACGAAAGCCAAAATGCGCATATACGGAAGAGAGCTTCCGTATATGCCCATTTTGGCTTCCGTAAATGCATATATGCGCATTTATGGAAGCCAAAATGCGGATATATGGGTGATCTCTTTTGTATATTTTGGCTTCCATACATGCACATATAAGGAAGAGAGCACGCATATTTATGCTTTTATCGTGCCTGGCTAACTCATTATCCACGTATATCAATTTTTAATCACTGATACATAAATGTTAAATCGATGACAAGGCCTTGGCCTTGAGCTCCTCGCCATGAATTTATTGAAATAACGATATGACATCATTTACATGTTTAACGTAACAGGGACAAAATTGGGATATTACATAATGTTTGTGTTTTGGTTTTAGAACTCTTTGACTTTAGTCCTATGGTGTTTACGTAGCTTTAAATAATATTTGTTG
>LPNX010787038.1:192873-207523 GCA_001517045.1 Pseudotsuga menziesii
GGACCTAGTGGTTAAATTGACTTATAAATTACCTACTGATGAAATAGACTTATAAATTAAGTGAAATTGACTTATATAGTATACATAAATGAGAATGTAAAAAACTTAAGCATTAATTAGTTTTTTAAAATTAAATTATTACTATAATGTTTACATCATTTTCAAAACAAAATATTTATTCAATTATACATAATTTTGATGTATACGTTGTCATGTTTTTGTTTTTGTTTTGAAATATTTATTTTTTGTTTCTTTTATTTATTTATCTTAAATTTCATTAGTAGAGAAAGAAGATGTGTGTAGTTAGTAGTTTTGGAGTTCACCTGTGGATTGCACATTGTATCCTACATTGAGTTTCTTCTAGGACTAGAATCCTTGTATAGGGCTCATGAGTCATTTTGACTTAAGGATGTGATTTGCACTTATTTAATGTTGTCTTAAGGGTGTGGTTTGCATTGATTTAATGTTAAACTAATTTTGTATATAGTAATTTTGAGAACACAATTATGATATTTTTTTCACCCCATAATACAATTATGATATATTAAAAGCTCTTGTCATACATATGACAGTACAATAAAACTACTAAAAACAATTCAAAATGTGAACTCCTTTATCGATATTAATCTTATATAGCATTCCTCACTCTCATTTAGTTTAATGAAGGAATTAATATGGAATTGATAATGAAACCATTTTAAAAATCAAACTCTATGTTGGGATGGTATTATTATTTCATACATCATAATCAAAACACACACGTGTATTTTTTAACTAATAAATTGCATTGAATTATATAAACTAGTCTATAATAGAAATTATTTCTTTGATTTCTAGTTTATTTTCAAATCTGTCTGTAGATATATTTTGTAAAACTTCTATCTCATCATATATTTTAGTTATTCTATTTGCACGTATTTTTATGTTACTTTTACCTCTAACCAAAAAAAAGTTTTTCTCACAAATTCTCTCACCTACATCACCCCTAACAAAAATAAGTTTTCCTCCACAATATGGATGCTCCACAATAGTTATTCTTTGTAGCTAAAGTTACATGTGAGCTTCTTATGTTGGCCAATTACATTCACAAATTTGAAAGCACATTATACTCTCAACATTGCATCAAATTGTTAACAATAAATTGAAGCTATTAAACACATTAGAATTCAAAATAATTGAAAATTTAATTTAATTTATAACATTAATTTGGATAATTATTAGATTATAGAATTCTTTTAATTTTATTATATGTTATTAATATTATAGGATTTTATTTTCCACAATTTTATTAAATTGTAAACTTCATATGCAACTCTTTTAAATAGTATTATTCATAAGATGATAAGATGAAATGCACATGCAATTTCAATGTGATAAAAGCACAAGTCTCTAATTCACCATTCTCTATTGAGAATAAATTTAGTGATAGTTCAAAAAGATAATATTCATTAAAAAACTAGGAAACCCAGGTTTATACAAAACATTAATTAAAGCCTTTAACGTTTAGCCAAGTTACCTAAGCATGGTGCATTGTTTTAGACTTCAAAGTGGCAAACCTAGTGGGTTTAGTGGAAGCAATACTTGTCAAGCATATATGCTCGATGTATTGTTTTCGAGACTTGAACCCACGTGCTTTCAAGTCTTTTGGTGTAATTTTCATTCTTTTCACCATGCCAGAATCATTCTCCATTTTTGGCTTCTGCAAAAAGTTACAACATAGTCAATAAACATGAATATTGGTATAATATAATGAAAATATGGAGACGAAATGCATTCAAAAACTAGATATCCTAAAGAATATCAATTATATATAAATGCTATTATGAGACATGGTATAGGGTATAGAACTTACCTCTCCTAAATTTCCTTGAAATCGAGGAGAACGTCGTAATGGTTGAAGAGAATGTATTTTTTCATGGATTTATGATAAGGTGTCCCATGCTCATCATCTATTGTATGAAAAGGGCTTTGGGGAGATGTGTATTCTTGATTCTAGATAGAGCATCAAAAATATATATAAGTATGCAACTCAAACCAAATTAAATGTAAAATTTAATAACCATAAATAAAAAAATACAAATGCATACTTGATCAGTTTCATTCACATTCTTCCCAAAACTATAACCATGTTTTGAGGTTTCAAATGGTTGTAATGGCTTCAAAAACAAAACCTGCACCATAAATAAGAAATAATGTATAAATTAAAAAATAACTCTATATAATGAAAAATAACAAAAGAAAGTTTGAAAATTAGAAAATATAGTCTTCGTCTTATCATTATAAAAGTTCTAATATAAGAATTGATATGCTAATGTTGTTGTGATGTAGGTAAGCATGGAAACCAAACATACTACCCCCAATAGCCCTTGAAATCTAGGTGAACATCGCAATGGTTCACAACTTGTTGTTCTTTGGGTTTCCAAATTGTTGGATCTATATTTAGCAACCATACTGTATGGAAATCTCTCAAGAGGATTTTGTTGATTAGGCTATGCATATCAATAACAATGGGATATTAGTATACAACTAATAATGACTATAAATATCCTCTATCTTAAAATGTCTTCAAAGTAAATGCATGCAAAAAAGAAAAAATATTGAACTGTGTACTCATTATTGATACTAGTTTCCCTAGAGTTTATGTTAAGACTATGCCCATGTATCTCTTCTTCTTCTATGCCATTAAAAATACCTACTGTTCCTTTTTGTTACAAAGCAATTTCTATGTGGTTTGTTGTGTCTTTACGCCTACGAGGTAGGCTTTGCTCCCAATGATGCATTTTTTCACTAATTTTATGTCTTGAGGCATCATTTAGTTCATCAACCGTAGCAACTGACTGCAGACAAAAAAATCAATAAATTTAATAATAAATTCATGTTATCAAAACACGCACGCACAAAAAAATGCCAATAAATACTTACAGCAGAAAGAATTTCTTCGCTAACAAATCTTGAATATGCCTGCTTGCATGCACGACACAACCTTGCATCTACATTGTATTGGAACTTTTGGTTATGTCTTTGGATCTTACTAGGTGATTTTGATGTGCGTTTAGCATTTTCATTTCTTTGTCTCCCTCTTGGTCGTTGGGGAATTGGAGAGAGATTATGTATGACAGTCCGATGGTGATTGAGGCCACATAATTTTGACTAAGTAAAGGTGCCAGCACAATCACCAATTAAATAGTAAAAAGCATGTTTAGTGCCTTTCATAACTACATCCCATTCATGTTTATTTTCTTCCATTTTCTCAATTACCTGTAAATAAATATGTAAATAACTATAATGTTAGAAATCACTTCAAATTATCATAACAAATAAACAAAAACATATTTATCAATTACTTGAAAACAAAAAAGAAAGATAAGCAAATCTACCAATAGTGTTCACTTATGTTTAAATCTCTATAAAGTATAAACTAGTAAAACGTGTTTGATTTCATTATTGAATTATTATATATATATATATATATATATATATATAAGCATATGATGACAAGTATGGAGTGGAATTCCTGGTATCTGCCACCAATCCCATCAAAGAAAACATGCTTGAAAGCAATTGCACACTAACCAAAGACATAGATGAAGCTTTGGACGATACAGAGGGGATGACACAATATTTAGAAAAACCATCTGAACTACAATTTTCTGTAACAAAAGAAAATGCTGGTGTCAATGGTGAAGTTGAATATTGTCATGGCAAATTAAATGTGAGATCTTCTGAGGTGGAACTTGAGCCAATTGAAACAAGCAAAATGGAGGTTATTTCTGATGAAGAACTTCATTCAATGGTTACCATACTAGCCATAAATCCAGATATAGGATGTGTTGGCCAAGATTCATTGTATGGTTCCCAGTCTTTAGATGTGTCGGTCTTTTACAAGGACAAGGAAGTATTTAATTTAGGCTTAACGCAAGCTTCAGAAGATGGTGATGTTTCACCCAACATTGCCCATGTTGAAGTTTCATTTAGTCTTATAGTTCTGACTTCTAATTCATCTATGAAATCAACCAAATCATATTCTGCAGCATCTGAAACAAGTGTGATGCATGAACTTGCAAAATATATGGAAGAACAATCTGAGCTTTGGTCAGGACTAGTGTTTGAAAAACAAACAGATGAGCAAGAGAGTGATGTCATGCTTGTTGAGGATGGCATGTTTGATGATGTGGATGGAAATGATTTGGTAGTCAATAGCACTACAAAAATTGGTCAACAAGAAAGAGTTAGTTTAGACATTGAGGTCTTATGGAAGCAAGCAGTTGATTCAGCTAGATTCCTATTGCTGGATGAAAATGTTTTGGATCTCGACATTGTTCATTAAAAAACCATCATGTTTACAAAAGTTTCTCCTCTAGGGCCATATTTCAAGCGTAATATTTCACCTAAAAAGGTTGGTAAACAAGGGAAAATAAAAACATATGAAGGTGAGAGACGCAGGCCAGCTCAAAGCAATACTAATGATGGAAGAGAGAAACTGCCATTTTCTTATGATGATGCTCCAAGGGGTAAGTTTCCTTTAGATGAACTTGCAAGGCTCTTAGCTCCTTGATACGAATTTACATGCTAGATCCTAATCCAAAGCTGAGTTTTTAGAGGCCTCTCTCCCTCTATCTCTTTCTGCTTTTTGCAGATTGTTGTTTTTACATTTATTCATTTAACTGAGGTGTCCTCAATTTGGGGTTGGTCTTATGTTTTTTTCTTGCCTCCTTGCAACATGAGATTTTTTTGGCATTTATGTTGAATATGGTTTTACTCCCATTGATGCATGTTGGGACAAGATGTATATATGCAACCTTAAAAGGATAGTCATGGGACAAAATTGATTATGAACTATGCCAAATACAGTTCATTACTGTTGCCAGTAGTATTTGTACAACTGTTCTTGACATGGTGCAGACATTTATGTATATTCATTTTTATTAGGTGTACCATGTAAAAATTATTTTCATGAATAACAGCTTGATATAGAAATTGACCCATGTCTTCTCATACTCTCCACTTGTCATACCTTTAGCTTAAACTGCCTTCGGCATCAGAGTAGCTTGGTGCTTGTACAATTTAATGGATTTTTTCCTTATTTACATTCATTTGAAAAGGATGTTTAACTTTTGATCGAAGACACAGAATGTGCGAGTCTGTCTCTATATTGATAACAATGATGCATGTCCTGGCAAATGAAGATGGAAAAACATGTCAAGAAGGGAACCTGCTGTAATGCATTGCACTTCTTTCTACATTTAGATGTGGTTTACCAACATCTATACCAAGATTGATTGTAAATTCCATTCTCCCAAGTTAGAAAACTGGGATATAATGAATCAGAAATTTTGATAGAAGACTGAAGAGTAATACCCTATATGTAGTTCTAAATGCATTTTGAATTTTTCAATATTGGTACTTGGACACTGGTTCTATACAAAGTTTGATTGCTTCTAAGTTCTTTCATTTAACGTTTTGTTTTGCTTCATGCCATGTGTTGATAACTCTAGTTTGTTACAACTATTGGAAGATCACCTATGTGTCTACACTTCCTTTTTTGTCTCTTCGGTGTCTTAATTGGTCCGAGTTCCTCTAATTTCTTTTTCCCTCAGTTTTATTGGATTAAGAAAGACCCTAAGGCCACTTCGAGGATGGGTTTTCAGTGATGAATTTGATTGAACATGCATCTATGCGCATCTTTTAAAGAAAACAAAGACAAATATGGTTATTACTAGCTCAATTTTATTTTGTTTAAGTTTCAATCTTGGGAATATTGAAAAATTGAAATTTCATTTCACAAGAGGTTTTGTAGATTGAGCTTCAAATGCAGGGTTGATCTAAAAGATGAATTTACTGCAGCAAACAGTGGACAACATTTCGGGACGGAGGAGTATACAGGAGAAGTACCTGGAATTTGCGAAATGCACCGTTTGGTTGGATGAACTGGCCTTGATTGTGCCCAAATTCAACCTAGGGTGACCCTGCCTGGGGTTCTTCACTGCTTTGCTTCAACATGAGGCTTCTCGAGCACCTTGCTCTACATATTTTTTTCTCTTCCCAGGCGCGTTTTAGGAGGGCATTCATTTTGAATTTGGGCGAGATTAATTTGAGCATTGAAAGAGTTGGAAGCTCAAGGATGGATTCGATCTGTTGTACCGGCTTGATCTGCTTAGCCTGGATCCGATATGCAAAAGCCTATCATCGACAGTTGAAATCTATTCAAAACTGTACTGGCACGTTCCTCGTATGCGTATGGAGAAGTCCACGGAGAGATACGGTAGTATGGGGCAGCAGAAAAATACACGTCTACGAAGCATATATGGAGGTGCATGGAGGGTGGCATCGGCATCATACACCATGGCACCAGCAGCTACCACTTGCACGAGGGTCTCTTAAATACTCTTTGCATGAGCGTCTCTTAAATACTCTGCTGCATGTAGAGTATTGCTTGCCCTTTTATTGTACCAAAGACACTCTGCTCGCAAACTAACTGTACCATTCCATCTTCACTGACCACTACTAACTCCAATGCAGTTTCCTTGAATCAATATGAATGTAATGTCAGCCAACAACTAACCTTTTTCCACCCTTACTCATCGCTATCAAGATATGTAAAGTTTCTTATGGAACTTTAATCCATTTTATAAAAAAATGACTTCCAAATCCTTGACAGTGAAGTGCAATGTTTTGAAATGAACCTAACTGGTTTTTAGTACATAAACCTGTAGCATTTTCAATATATTAAGAATCCAAGGGTATAAGCAGGATGAAACCAAAGATTGAAGAAAAGAGAATGCATATCAGGTTGGTATGTCAAATAATCTAGATAAAACCCATAGCGAAAATGGCTACTTTAATAGCATGTGATTCACATATGGCAGAGCGTCAATTACGAAGCAAAGGAAATTTTACAAGAAGATAACATGTCGTAGCTGCATCCAATGGCAATAATTCTCCCATAATGCAGAGAAATAGAAAAGTGCAATATGGAAAATGTTTCCATAAAGAATTTCCCACAGCAAAAAAAATTGCATGTCATAAACATAGATTTATACTCTCATTTATGTTAAAGGAATTTATATAACGTGGTCATATCCTTTAAAGAAAAGAATTTTATCTCGGTTGTCGTTTGAGATTTACAATAAATTTTGAAGTTTCGAATTTTTATGATAATATATATATAGAGGGGTTTGTATCATCTCAGAAAATGGTTTGATTTAGTTAGATTTATATTCAATGTTTAAATTTTGAATTTTTTTAATATTTTTGAAGTTTTATTTTTAATATTATTTTGATGGTTTTCATATAATTTTAATAATTTTGATGGTTTGTGGCTATTGTAGATATCCAATCCTTCCAAGACATAGAGTTTGACACAATATTTGTAACAATCTAAGGAACTCTCAAAAGAATAATATTTGTAACAATCCAAGGAACTCTCAAAAGAATATTTGTATGTGAAAGTTATGGTTCTAGGAAGTTGTTATACCAACTAGGTTCCAAGAGAACTGCATTCCTTTCGCCACCGTGGTTCCTATGGGTAGTGTTCTAGGTTCTTGGAGTTTTTATCTCTTGGGGTTTTGGGGAATATGATAGAATGTAGTTTTAGCTTGTTATTATGGGATTTTTGCAAATAAGCATTGTTATTAAATCTATTTTTGGAGTTAAACTAACATTGTTCTATCTTTTTCATATTGATATGTATATTATAATGTTTTCAAACAAATTGATTCATTAATAGAATTTGTTTTTCAATGTAATACTTTCTTTCAATAATGTATCTTGAGTTATTTCTACAATATTGTGTTCTTTCATTTTGTTCTTAGTTTAAATGGATAAAGTGGTATTTGACCAATATGCTCTCTATTTCATTTATGTGCATATCCTCGATGAGGCCAAAGTAAAGGGACTTGGACTAGGAACTACCAATCTTAGTGAAGACTTCCCTCTTCGACCCAAGCAACTTCTCATAATGCATGAAGTTAGGAAATATGGCCTAGTACAAGATCATATCAAGTTGTTTCTTTAGGAACCACTTGAGCAGCAAATGGTTGAGATAATGGACCATTTCACCTAAACCCTTCAATGATTCCCAATAATGATAGATGGACTTTTAACAAGTAGTAATTTCAAAGAAATGAAACCTTCAAGTTACAAGTTAATTTTTATCTCTTTGTTTGAAGGAAAGATAGAGACAAAATCTTTAGAAAGATGGTTCAATCCACAATAGGGTTATTTTTTGTTCATAGCTTTTCTAACATTGAGAAAAACACTTTTGCAGAATGTTTGAAGTCCCTTCCCTAGGTCAAATATTGGCGGGATACACTTACTATGTGCAACATGCTAGAGACTCTGAACTATAGGCTATAGAATTGACTTGTAGTGAATTTATTAATGTCCTCAAGGAGAAATATTTGCTTGTTATAAATTATGAAGGCCAATACATGAGGTGAATGGTCTTGTGCCAAGTTCAAGATAGTATTATGTCAAATTGCATTGATGTATTTCATACCTTTCATACAAAATCGAGTCTTAGAGACTTTGAGTGGTCCTTGGTTTTAAAATACCACAATGGCTTACACAAATACATCCAACAAAAATTGGTGTTTCTATACATCTATTCACCAGGAGTTTCTTAGAGTATGCTAACAAGATTGATGCAAAAAAATAGTAGAAGAGTAACAAAGAGTTTGGGGCTTGAAATCATCAACAACACAAAGAGGGTATAGGTGGCCTTGACTCTTAGAACAAATATTAAAGAAAAGATTATTGACACCAATACAACTAGTCAAATCCACATGTAAAGAAGAAGAATGAGAAATCAAGAAAGGACATGTGAATTTGACATGATTTCCATAAAAGTCCTTGGCACAATATTGGTGAATGTTGTACTGGACAATGGTAATTGGATGTGCTGAAATACTCAAACTCTTCTTCAAACCCAATAGCACAAGATTCCATGGATAGGATAAAAAATACCAACAACATGGAACCCAATGTTATCATGGGAACTACAAAGGTCCATTGGAGGATTGGAGCAACCCAAGGATGATGAATACCTTTTTCCTTTCAAAAATGTGGATGAAGGGGACACCATTGCATTTTGTTATTGATAATTGAAGCTATAAGAATTTTATATCAACATTTTCAAGAAGATGAAGCTATCAAAGGAACCATACCCCCAATCATACACCATCACTTGGTTGAGCCAAGGATAAGACATCCATGTTATTCAATAGTGTTGCATGTAGTGTAATGTCAAGCGCTTGAAAGATGAGGCATTGTGTGACATTTCCACACTTGAATTTTGTGATGTTATTATCACTCTTGGTGTTCAATCTACAAGATACTAGATATCCCCAACTACCACAACCTCTCTTTCAATTTCCAACTAGTCCAAGGAGACAAGCTCTCATAGTTCTTTTTGGTGTTTCATTCGCGGTATGTAATGGATTGAGATCACCAGGATACTGAAGTTACTATGAGCATCAAACATTGAAAAAGGAAGCATACCAAGACTCGGGGTCAATCTCCTAACCAAGAAGTAATGGGTCAAGATGGCCCAACCATTTATGTTATCAATGGAGATCCTTTTGACAAGTGAGAAAGCGTTATCATGATTTTCATGCTAAAAAAGAAGAGAAGACCGAATTTTGGTATTTAACAAGGAACAAATTGCAATTATTTTGTGTTTTAGATTGTAGTCCTAATTAAAACATCAAATAAAATACAAGAAAAGGTGGTGTCAAGATTATCACCCAACCACCCACAATTTGAGATTATACTAGATACTAGATAAAAAAATACTTTTTGTATTAATAAAAACTACACTGTATCAATATTATCTAAACTAAAAGTCATGGAATATTGCATCCTATGGTTATGCAATAAGAAGTGCATTTGGTTATGGAATTGGATTTGAAACCAAGGTCTCCCATTTTTTATTGATAATCAAATACTTAAAGGGTTTATATTTTTGAAACAGTCTTCTGTCAAAGGGGTACTAATGTCATTCAACCGCGTTTCCAACAACTATTGACAAACACCCACAATGCTACACCAACCTTGGAAGATTGGAGCCTCCTCTCATTTAGGGCTAATAGATTATTGTCAATAGAGGAGTGTTCAATATTTAACACATCAATCAATCTCTTTCCAACAAACAATCTTGCAAACAATTACAACAAATAAATGCTCCAAGCATTGGCTATGCCTATTGCACGATCTATCGTAGATTTCACCAATGGTTCAAATGCAAAGTAAGATGATTCCCATCAATTAGAAAAACAAATATTGCTACATTTAAGGAAGCGAATAATGCTATCCTACAATTTATGGGTCCAATCGGGATTAGTAAATGGTGCACTCTGTGTGCTTATGCAAATTGTATACAAACATGGATCTAGCCCTCATAACTTACCGGTCTATGTTGTCATTCCATTTGATAATTACATTGGGTCTCCATGGGACCAATCTCAACCAAACCACATACCGATTCCACCCATAAATCGAAGTAATAAGAAACAAATCCCCCTCAATATGGATTGGGCATTGACTATACATAAATCCAAAGGATTAACATTAACACGGTCAACCACTGACATTGGTAACAATGAACGTCAAGGCTTGACCTTCATAGTAATGCCATGCACTGCAACATTATAAGGAATGTAAAGTGCAGCGTCATTTTCCTTCAAATGCTATGCAAAGATGAAACACACTTAATATGTCTCACTTTGAATAAAGGAAGAGGCATGCCTTCATTTTCTGCCCTTTTCACACTTAAAATTGCAACCCTCAATCATTGCACTCTCCCTACCAAATTAAAATACCAATGTTGATTGTCAATATAATTAGAGTCAATTTTGTCAATTTTGATCGCTACCTAGCCCTTTATTGTTTTACTTTGTTTTACTCACATATATGTATAATTTCTTGTATGACAAATTAATGTACATTTCATTTCACTTGCCATCGATTACATGTGTTTCTATTTATTGTTTATTAGTACTTAGTTTTCCTTTAAATTTCATTGACTACTATGCCCTCCATAGATTCACTAGACTTTCTTTCAACACGTAAACTTATATTATCTACATACAAACATTGTTCTCTCATTTTTGGAACATATCAAAGTTCTCTTTGACATTTCATTTCCCCCATTTTTAAACCTGTGGGGAGCTATGAAATTCAATTATGCTATATATTGTGAGATGGCGAAGAGCTATGAAATTCAATCTGATATGAAACTTGTGAAGGAAGCAAGTGAACTAAATGTTTTCTTAGTATGTTCTTTAAAATACTTAATCTTAGTATGTTCTTTAAAATATTCCCATATTAGAATATGTACATGGTTTTGGACATATGTATTGATCTTAGTGGGATTTATTTTATTTTAATGTTTGTGTAAATTGTGCAGTTTAATAGTTTTAGTATTAATATAATTTATTGTTAATTTCGAAAAATAAAATTATATGCTCCTTATTTTTAATGAAAAGATGGATATTTTCCCGCATGGGTGTGGCCCATTGGCGGTTCACTTGATATGAAGTCACATGTTGTAAATTGGAGGTCATGAGTTCAAAACACACCTGACTTTACTCATGCCCCATGCTTGCGGGGTGTGTGGGGCACCTAGGGGTATGCAAGATTGGATCCCTGGACTCTGTGTCACGCGAGTACCAATTTAGTCTCCAGTTGTCGATTCCCCTAGCTAAAAAATAATAATAATGAAAAGATGGATATTTTAAAAAAAAATAATGAAAAGATGGATATTTTTAAAATTATTTCATCAAAATATGAAAGAAATATAATTTAGCTTGATTTGCTTTCAAACACTTAAAATTATATTTTCTACATACACACAACTTTCTCTCATTTTATAAGATATTGAATTTTTTTCGGCATTTCATTCCCCCGACTTTGGAGGTATTTTCACTTATGTGGCGATTTAGAAGTTTGATGTAACTTATTTTCCTAGACTTGCTTTCATCACATAAACTTATATTATATACACAAAACTTTCTCTCCTTTTTGAAACATATCGAAGTTCTCTTCGATGTTTCATTTCCCCCACTTTGGGGGTATGCTAGTTTTATATATTATATGAATAAATAATAGATAGGAACGATCGAATATCATCGTGTTACATTGCATTCAAAAGATTTATGGATACTTCAAAAATGTCACTTTCTCGAAAAAACAATATTATAATGGATATGTTAAATAGAGAAAATTTAGAAATATTAAATACACTTTTATAATGTTGGGTTTCATGAAAGATTATTGTATTACAAGAGTCTGTATCTTTTCAATATTATAATGAATGGATGCTTTCTTTCCTTCAATGAATTATTAGTTCTCATGTGATTGACATTTTATATGGTTCATTTAATTATTAGTTTTCATGTTATTAGTCCCTGTCGAAGGTCAGGGTACTATTGTAATTTATCAACGTTGATTATATATTAGTTGCAGTTGAATTTAATTACAAAAGACACTTTAACCAAAGTTTCAAACCATTAATTAATTTATTAATATAAAAATCATATTTTTGTGCAATGCAATTGGATTATAATTTGAAGCCTTATTGCAGTAGTGGTGGCGTAGGCATTGGGAACTGAACTATGCATTAGTGGTGGCGTAGGCATTGGGAACTGAACTATGTATAAATGTGAAGGTTGGGTGTATGATTAAGTGTGCATTATTTTAGTTTGTTTATGTCAATAATAGGTTACGTGCCTTCTTATTATTTATCTCTCTCATAAATCGGTTTAGCTTCCTTCTCATCATTTATTTATGTCAAAGAAACTAATATAAAAAATTAATATAGATGTAATACATGTTTTTGTACAACAAAAGCATTGTTGTTTGATTTACTAACCTTGGCTTTCTTGGTTACCTGGAAACTCAACTCAATTAATTTGTGAATTAAATGCAACTTGAAAAATCATTGCATTGCTTATTCTTGCACCACCTTCTCGAGCCACTGCTTCTTTCGCACCTCCTTGTCACCACAGCTCTTATTCTTGCATCGCCCTATCAAGACACCGCTTCTTTCGCACCGCCTTATCGAGGCTTCTTCTTTGAATAAAGAAACTGCCTTGGCAATGCTTCTTCTTTGCAAATATCTTTACAGACATGAATGTTGGATCTCCGAAAGACAATTTTGTAAAAGGATCTAGGCACTCAAGCAACAAAATAGGGAATGCACCCAAGACAGGTCTGTCCAGCCTATAGAAGCTCAATCCCTAAATCTTTGGAATTGTGCTACTGCCAATAGCTACCCTTCATTGGATGGATCATTTGGACAACTTCCTTCTTGAATTTAGTAACTAAATCCATAACTTCAAAAATCAAATGATGGGGTGGGGTTTTTTCCTAATTATTTGCCTATAGATGGAGTTAACAGAAACATGCGCAGAAGCTAAGGAGTAACCAAATCTTGAATACGCAGACCAATAGAAGCTCAAGTATGCAATATCCAGAAAGATGTCTTATTCACTATATGCACCCAACAGTTTTAATCTCTGCGCGTATTTTTAAAAGCATATCACAACCCAGATCTGCGATTCTGAGAGGAACTTCTTGAGGAAATTTGAGCTTCTCCATGGCGGCCTCAAAGATCGATTGCAAAACACAGAAAACTTGTCTTCGTCTGTTAGAGTTCTCGACATAACTTGCATCACCATTGCCTGAATACATGTGAATAACTTCAGTAGATTATTGCCACTGTTTTCATTAGAGTGTGATTATCCATTGCTATTATGAGAACTTCACTTAAATTAGGTTGCTTCTTAGTGCCACCATTCTCCATTTAAGAGAAAATAAGTTGCATCAAGCTGTAGTAAGAAGCGTTACAAGAGAAATAAAGAACAAAACCTTTGAAGATAAATGTTATGTGTTGCAATGCCAATCCCCCTGAAAGTGGGAGTTGGATCTTGTATAGGGCCAAATCACAATTGCAATTCTCAAACAACCAATGCCCACCATTTATGCAAGAGTGAGAAGGTTGCAAGAAGGTAAGTGCGTTGTATTTCATGTTTATATATATGTAGAGAGAAATTAAGCCCATTGTATGAAATACTAACTCTCTTTTTTCAAAGTGCATTTGGACAATTTCTAAAGCTCAGTAGCAGAAATAGTACAACCATGAACCGACACAAAGGTACTCAACCTGATGGCAAGGAAATAAATAGTCTACAAAAACAAAATTCTCATGGCTTGACTCAAGTTGAGGAGGATTTATCTAACCTTGAGATGCCAACAGTTGCCAGCAATTTCTCTACATAGTATCTAGTAGTATTACAATTAAAGTGTATGGAAAACTAAAAATGATCGAAGAATATTTACCAAATTGAGTTGTTAAGGCTTGCATAATTGCGCCGAGAGGCGCTCTACAGCCCAGTATGGGGGGGATCTTGTCACGTGATGTAACGTGATGTAACGTTACTAACATGTCGGCAAAAAATAATAGTGAAAGTGAATATTATGGGGGAGATCTTGTCACATGATGTAACGTGATGTAATGTGATATAACGTTACTAACATGTCGGCAAAAAATAATAGTGAAAGTGAATATTATGGGGGAGATCTTGTCACATGATGTAACGTGATGTAACGTTACTAACATGTCGGCAAAAAATAATAGTGAAAGTGAATATTA
>LPNX010787038.1:213994-234027 GCA_001517045.1 Pseudotsuga menziesii
AAGGTAGAAAATAGAAATAATTTATTGTATTTAAATTATTTTATCAAGTATAATCAAATATTTTTTTGAATTTATTTGTACCAATGAATCATAATAGTATAAAGTAGAGGTAGGTAGATTACCAATAAATGAGTAATATCCTACAACAAATGAATAAATTACCAATAAATGAGTAATATCCCACAACAAATGAATAAGTATAAGGTTTATATATTTTTATAAGTTGTTTTATCAAATATAATTGTTGAAAAGCATAGTCGTGGTTTGTCTAGCCATCCTATTCCTCTTTCATAAATCTAATGTCACATAAAGTTATAAAGTGTCCATATCATGACAATACAATTTGAATAGTATGAATGCTTTCAACATGGTATCAAACATATATAGAACCTAACATATAATATGTAATAGATTAGATGATATTTTTTACTTAGAAGTCTATTATATATAATAACTAGTATGATGAGATTGTTATATATATATTTATATATATATGTATGTATGTATGTATGTATGTATGTATGTATGTATGTATGTATGTATGTATGGGACTGGGAGCTGGAACCAACAACTATGCGGAGCTCAAGACATTGAACCTTCTCCTTTGTTTTGAAATTGAAAGAAATTGCAGACAGTTACAAGTATTTGGTGATTCAATGGTGGTTATAAATTGGATAAATAAGACTCTGAAATGTAGAATTGCTTCTCTAGACGCATTATATGAAGAGACAACCTGATCTCTCTCATTCTTTGAAACAATCTCTTTCACGCATGTTTACAGGGAGCGAAATATGGAGGCGGACAAGCTCTCAAAGAAAGGACTGACATTGCATTGGGGTGAATGGAAAATTTTGGAAATAAAGGACTCAAAGGCCACGGAATATCCGCACAAGCCTTTTATAAACCTGCCACACTAAATCTTATTTAAATTCGAAGCATATATTTTTTACAGTGATAAACATCAGCAACAAACTTCAAGCTTAGGATGAAATCAACTCTCAGATTATCAGTCTTTTTTCAGCTTGAAGAATGGAACAGTTTTGCTCAAGAAGCTGGCCTACATGGGTACTTAACAGCCATCTAGAAAAACAGTCTATTAGGACTAGTCTGATGTTTACAGATCCCGAAAGGGAGGAACATATACATCAGAATAGATGTAAGACCATTTTGTAAATCTGCATATAGCAGGAACAGAACACATACTATATCTAGTAAAATCAGCTTTTTTTTCTTTCAGAAAAAAAAATATATATATATATAGTTTATAAATATAGTTTATAAATATTTGGATAAATATATATAGTTTTTTAAATTTTGACATAGTTAAACAAAAATTTACATTTTAAAAGGAAACAACTAAATTGGGAAAGTACCAAACTACTATTAAGACATCCCTCTGTAGAGGAGGTAATCTTCATAAACCTCATAAAGAAATCCACTCTGACCAAAGAAACTCTACTCCTAAGAGACTCTAGAACCAAGCATGCCACCATATTAGAATCAAAATAGAGTGACAAAACATTCTCATTAGTAGCTATAAGCTCCCCAAAAATCATAAAATAAACTAGCCTCCACATCCATGATTGAATTCCCTGAAACAACTTACTCTTGGGTGTTGTGTCTGTATGCAAACTATTCTCTTCATGCATAATCATCTTGATGCTTCTTGACTATTCTCTTAATCAATAGTCATCTTGGTGCTTGTGGATGTAAGCATAACGTATTGTGGACTTTCTCTTGATTATCATGTTTGAATTTCATTTGTTACAGTGTATGTGTTTTTGTTTCATTGTTGCATTAGTGGTCTTAGTATTTATGCTTTCACGTTTCTAGTAGTCTTCATCAATAAGCTTTGGAAATTCTTATTTACTCCCCAAATTCGTATGGTATGCCATGTGCACACTTGAATGTAGTTTTTGTTCTTTTAATGGTTAAAATAATATAAGTTATAATATGCAATGTAAAAACAATGATGCAAGATTTATTTGATAAGTATAATTGGTTTTGTGTGAATTATCTATCACTGCAACAATCATATGAACATAGACAACCTTTACTTTAATACTTACTTATATTGAATTATAATGTCTTCTACAATTATTGATTAATTGTTATTAGAGCTCCAATTGTGAATGCAAAATAAATGCCAATTATAAATCTAGCATATGTAAAGGAGACTGAATATGTCTAGAGTTATATGTTATATTTAATTGCAATACATGACGCTAAGCTATTTTTTTATCCCTATGTGAAGAGGGAATACCAGTGTTAGGAATGATAACATACTTAAATGCCACATGATTTTGTGATTCCATGGAAAACATGTAATTCTCACTTTATTTTAATCTCTACCTATACATTATTTGTTTATGGGTGAAGTTTTTTTAAATTTTAGAGACCACTCCATGATACAATAAGAAAAGGAAAGGAAAATTTTAAGAGCTTTCTCATCCTAGGCTATCAACGTTGTGTACATGGAAAAAGGACAATGGCAATTTGTGAAAAAAATGTGTATCATCACACTAGTAATTATTGGAAAGCCATTGGAATAATAATTATTTTACTAATGGACACAATATTTATTATTCTATTGATGGACATAAGCCAATTTGTGGCCAAAGTTTTATATATTTGTTGTCTAATAGTAATTATTAATGGGCAAAGTTAAAAACTAAAAATTATTTTATGTTTATATATTTATTTTGTGCTAAATAATCTCATCACAAGTTTTGCATGCCCTATCTCCTATTACTTAGATTTTCAATATTTGAAAATTCAACTTCTTCTTTATTCAAAAGGGTAAACAATATATACTATTTCATTTAATATTAATATTTTTCTTTTTCAAATATATGTTCACAAATTTCAAAACACTTATTATTAAATAATTTAGAATTATCATCTAATAGAATGAATAAATTTCTCAAAACAAAACAAATATAAAAAATATCATACTAATAATAATAATAATAATATATTTTTAAGGTCACCGCCAAGCGAGACACCAATTGGTGTATGAGACCCCCTTGTTTGTGGGACCAGGGACCCCCCTCTGCGCAATGATTTAACTGCTAAAGTCTACAGAGTTGTACATACCCTACCCCTCTTTGGATTTGTTAATAGAATGTGCATTGACAAAATTAACTTGATCTTCATCCAATTTATCCATCTTTACAATTGATAAGTTTCAAAAATAAATAGATTAATGTAAATCAGTGTGATTATGGTTTTGAATAAAGTTGTTGGGTTTCTAAAATATACAAGTCATTGTCAAATTTAATGCAATGAAATAAGTGGGCTAGTTGTTAAGTTTATTTGTTTTTTATCTATTTTTTTTTTCTCTATAACTTTAGCTTTCGTCAGGGACATTGCCACTTCGTGGCTCTTGTATTAATAATAAAATGGCATGAAAGGGTTAAGGAGATAATAGGTTTTCATTTAATTTAACCATGGGGAAAATGGGTTAAGAGTGACAGTGGCAAAAGTGTAGGAAAATTAATTATTTGATCATAATAAAAAGGAATGGACATAAGATGTAAAGGGAATATAAAAGGAACAATTTAATGCAAAAAAGATTTCAATACAAGGGGGTTAATTTTTTTACTTTTTAAAACTTGGAGGATATTTCCGCTTTCAAACGAAGAGACATCTAGGTAAGATTTTCAACTTTCTAGATATAGTTGTGATAACAAGAATGACTAATGGATACAATTGGCAATTTTATCTATGAATACAAAATTGATGGATTTAACTGACATGACATAATTTACTCCAACTTGTCAAAACTTTGATAGATTGTCGTAAGGGTCAAAAGGATTTGGAATTCAAAAAATGAAATATGAATGTGATCAGTACGATGAGTTGAACGTAATGATGTTGATTACCTAACATGACGATGCCTAGATGAAAATATGACTAATCCCCTAAAACTTGACTCAACCATGATATGGTGACACAAAGATGCAACTTAGTGAATCTATTGAATGGGTCATATGGAAACAAAATGGGTGAGACAAGTTGTAGACATGGCAAGTACATTGCCCTAGACATGATGGAATAAATGGAATGATTTTGTGACAAAGTTTAGTAGTTGGCCTTTTTCATCATGCTCCAACTACTTAGGAAGCATGTCGATGTTGAGCATCAATAGAATTCCTTGCCTCTTGATAGGTGGTTACAGCTCATCGCTTGATTAAGTGTTCAATCTTATTCAATTTTCATCATTATGTTGAAATGACATTAATATAACAGAAGCCATCACGACCCTTAAGTTGGGTTGGTTGGTCGCATAGCCCTATAAAAATATGTTGTTTGAAAATTCAAGAGGGATGTTCTATCATTTTATTGATGTTGTTATTCAGTCAATCAATACCTTATGTTGGGTCGGTTGGTCACATATCCCTATAAAAATATGTTATTTGAAAATCCAAGTAAGAGGGATGTTTGATTAATTTTATTAATGTTGTTATTCACTCAATTAAAGATGGTTATTATATCACAAAACATGTTATCCAAGCTTAAGCTTAGTAGAACCCATCTTTGGAAGAAAAACAAAACATTTATATGTGATCAAGTTTATATCATATCAACAGAAAAAGTACAAGTTAGTATGAATGAAGCATCTAATTTAAACTTCAATATACATATAATTACCATCATTTATAGCTAAAATAATAAACTCTGTGTTCTTGACCGCAATCTCAACATCCTCATTAACCACAACTTCTATAAGAATTTTTTTTGGAAATGTAATCAAATTTGTTAATTTAATAAACAAAATTAAATATTATATGAGTGTTCAATTTAACACTCAAATTGCATGTGTAAACTCATGTATTATGTTTCAATTGTGTTAAGCCATCACTTATATGCATGAGTGCATCATTTATAATAGGTGCACCACTTATGTGTTCAAATGCTTACTTATGTAGTTGGTGTGTCTCTTAAGTTAAGTAACTTGTGTATGTACATAAGTGCATTGCTTTTGTTAGATGCATCACTTATATTACGTTTTTCTCTTATGTGTGTGAATGTATTGCTTATGTGTGTGAGTTCTTCACTTATGTGATTGGTGTGTCGCTTATGTGTGTGAATGTGTGGATAATATGTTTGAGTGCATTAAAAGAGATCTCATGAGTGCATGAGTGATGTTAATGTGCTCATTGTAGTTGAGTGCATGATCAAAACAATGGCAGCTAATGTAAAACATGACCATCGCTTTGGGATTCAACAAAGTTGAATTGACTGATAAAATAATCAAAGCATGCCATCAATATATGGAAAATGTTTGTTTCAACATTCTAAATCATCTACTTACCAAAATAAGGAAACAACTACTAGAAAAAACCTTAATGCAAATGGGGACACTAGATGAAGGATATAGGTGCTAGATGCATGCATTTTAGAAAAGAATTAGCATGTTAGCACCAAATGAGGACATGTGCAGATGGCCACAAATTGAGTATCTTGCACCACATTCTTTTCACATGAGGTGTCTAGATGTAATGGCTTCTTGGGACTCATTGCACCGAGAATAATGAGGTGCTCTACAACCTAGTATGGGGGAGATGTTGTCACATAACGTAACGTAACATTATATTACAAAAAATAAAAAGTAATTAAAAAATTCATGTCGGCTCATAAAATAAAAAGTAATTAAAAATCGATGTTGGGTCATAAAACAAAATTTAAAACCAAATAAAAAGGTTGTCAAAAAAATTATGTTGGCTCATTAAAAAAAAGAAGCATAGGTCCATCTCAAAACCCAGATCTATGAAAAAAAATTACACCTCAAAAAATTGGATCCCTCTAAGTGCTTGATAGATTCGGGTTCAAGATTGATCTATATTGGTCATAGTGCATATCATGGTGATAAAGTGAAATTGAACAACGCTAAGTACTTTATTGTAAGTCTCACATTGCATTTAAATAGTTTAGTTGACAAAACACAATATATCTAATACATGTGTTACCAATTTCCATTTCTACCTCTAGAGAATAGTTGAAGACAAACAAGAATGATTGAGAAACCAAATGCCCCTCATTAATGATGGATCAATCACCAACCCTATTTATTCTTGCAAATATTCTTACTAGAAGAGTACATAAATAGTTGTTCAGCATTAATATGTTCACGGCATGTAACACATTTTTAGGACGAGTAAAGGCGTCAAGGTAGCCAAGATGAGTTATGTGTAGGTCTCCACATTGTAAGAATGAGCAATTTTTGTGAGAGTTGCACTACCTCGTGAGATAATCACTACTTTTTACTAATGGTGGATGCAACTAATGGTGGATTCATTGCACCATTCCTCTACCTAGAGTTGGAATGCAACTTATGCCTTTTGTTACTGAAAAGCACACTTGTGAGTGGGAAAAGTATGGGCTTATCTATGTTGAAGTCAAATGGCTCATCTGAAAAGGAAAGCAAGGCCTCCCCAAAGAACTCGTCTTCCACGACAACTATATAGGAGTCAATTAACTCACTTCCACCCTCAACTTCTCCAAAGGCAAAATCAATAATCTATATTATACTAAAACAAACATCATTTAAAATTGAGGTGCAAAACAAAAGGGCATATTGGTTCCTTCAAATCCTTGGCCTTGGGATTTTACAACCATGAATGTCACCAAAAATTAAAAAAGAAGGGATACTACATATATGTATGTATCTTTGGCAGGATTGCCTTTGGAAAAAAAGGGATGAAAGTAATCCCATCCTTTCACTTCATTTAGGGCAAACATGCAAAAAGGTTGGCCTTATCCTTGTTTCTCCCTACATTTGAGGCAAATGAAAAGGCAAAGGATGAAGTGATGATGGGTCATTGAAGAGAGTAGGAAGGAACAAGGGCTAACCTGAAATAGTCAGCAGGAGATTTCAATTCCTTCCATATTTGCCATATTTACAAAGGTCAAAGTGATTGTGCAGATGCATTATCTAAAGAGGGTATTCTACTTGATACATGTACAATCACATATATATAAGAAAAAATAATATATAAATTGCAATCAATACAATAAGTTTGGAATACACGTGAAAAAAGAAAAAAAATGTTGAATACTACAAACTAAAAAGTATTGTAAGAAATATATAAATTTTGAGGCAGATTATATAATTTTTTGAATAGTTATTCTAATGTAGAGGCATTAGAAGATAGAATTAAATTACAACATGATTGTTGAGTGCAAAAACACCTGGTGCCTGTGTTTTAAAGTATCAATATGAGAAATAGAATGTGCATTTTTTTCCATGGACAAAAAAAAAGAAAGGAATAAATGCCACCACCGTAGTAGGCTAATCCCACATTTGAAATAGATAAAGTGATGCAAAATGTTGTGGTAGGTGCAATTAAGAAGATGTGAAGACATTAGAAATGCTAAATGTTCCTAGTATGTGCTACTTAACTTATTGTTGGAATTGGAATTTTGTTTATTTGGGTGGATTTAAGATGAAGAGTCAAAATATAATCCAACATCATTGTTTCATGATGATTACAATTTACCATAAGATTTATAACACTTTCTTTTCAAAAGATTATAAATAAAATAAAATAAAAAGAGAGAAGAGTCAAATTAGTACACCTTCCCCATGCCCCCAAGCAGTCTCACTTCCAATTTTAACAAGATGTATAAACCGAGTTTAGTTTCGATTCTAAAAGCAATATGTATGTATGGTTGACTTGCTTGAGAAAAATATCAAAAACAAATCAAAACAAAGCATTCTCTATTTTATGATATACTCCCCCAATAAAAATACCACATAAAAAATCTTCATTTATTTATACATCATAGGCATAATGAAATCCAGAGCGTAGTGTGTTCAATAGTTTTCTTTTACATACCTTAGGTGGATGGCATAACTCGTAACTCTTGCCTCACAGAACCCCTAGTCGATCGTAGGAATTGTCACTCCTCATTTAAACTCAAACACAACTCTCCTTGTTGACAATGAAAATTTTTAGACTGATAAAACTTGTCACTCCTCGTTTAAACTCGATTACAACTCTCCTTGTTCACAACAATAATTTTTTGTGCAATTGCTAAATTCGAAGGTATAAAAAACCTAATTGATTGAGAGAGAGGTTGGAGCTAGGGTTTTATGGGTGGAATTAGGGTTTGAGCATATATTCATGAACCTAGTCACCTGTGTTTTGAATTCTTATAACCTGTGATTTGTGTTAGCAATCCTCTTCGGACTGACTCATGAATTCATTATTGTATTTTATTACAAGTATTTTCCTATGGATGTGGGATATCCTTTACTTTACTAGATGAGTAGTAGTTTTTTTCACTCTCGGGACCATGCGGGGGTGTATTCCTGGGGATTTGACTAGGTAACTAGGGTTTATATGCCAACTTTTATTTTTTCCTTGTTTATCACGGTAATATCACTATCAAAATATGGCGATGGGTGGTAGCCATGAACTAAGGAGTTTATCCGATGAACACGTGGTGTCAAAAGAGTGGTAGATATAGGAGGGGGTTATTCAACCAAATGATATGTAAAAAAAACATACCTCCAACAACATACATAACTATGTGTGGTTCATGAGGGTTTGCAGGGGACAGGTGTACAAGCTCAACAGAAACCCAACATTCATCATGCAAGTGGGGAGCTTGAGGGGATACCATAACTCTCAGTGACTGATGATGCTAATGTCGAGAATGAAACTAGGGTTCTAGCTAGTTGTTCATTGGGGCTGAAAACTGGGGGCCAGAGAAACCATGAATGGTATTATCATAAGTTTTAGAAGGGAGGAGGCTCGAAGGTGCATACAGGGAAGAATAAAAGCTTCAAATCCAAAAAATGGAAATGGAGAGTGGACGACCATAAGATGGTATTGGGGAGGGATTTAGGCTCGAAACATGTGGTTGGGATGTCACTCACAACATTTGTGGGTAAATTTAGCTACAAGGTGATGAATCACAATGATATTGTTGGTTGGGTGGAAGAGATGAGGAAACCCCTCTTTGGTTATTGTCCAAGGGTTGGTATGGCTTCACTTTCAAATAGGAAGAACATGTTGCATATATGTTAGGAAGGACTTGGATAAAGGGTGATGGAAACCTCATGTTAAAAATATAGCATTCTGGTTTTGACCCTTGCACAAAAAATATCAGATTCAGATATATTTGGGTTCTCATGCCATATTTTTTGTTGTCCATGTGACATAAGGAGGCTTTTGAAGCAGTTGGGAATCATCTTGGGTGGTTTCTACATGTGGGTGAATATGTATTAAAAGGCATGCACAAGCGAGTGGGAAGAATGTTGGTTGAAATCGACATTACTAAGGGTTTTCTAGATGGGATTGAAATTGAAAGGAGGGAGATGATAATTTATCAAACTCTTGATTATTGAGGATTTCCTTTCAAATGCACCCGATGTAAGGAGGTGGGCCATATGTGGATATCGTGTCAATAATTCAATGCGGCATCAGTTAGTGAATATATACAGATTATTTTGGCTAGTGGTCGTATGACGAGCCTATGATTCTGAGACATCCAAGAGATGTGGACTGTCTTGGTGCCCTGGTATGACATATACAAATGAACATTGGAACAAAGATTTGTCATCTATTATCAGTAAGATACATTCTTTGGACCCAACACTGTGTGATACTTTTGATTATGAAGATATTGTACATATTTCTAGTAGGTCCCTAATAGATAAGTTTTTGGGAAAGTTGGAACTGATTGATGGAAGAAGGGATTTGGGGTTGGGGAACCTGGGTCTTCCTTGAAAAATCTTGGTGATATCATTGTTTCATACATAAACATTATACCTAACTTAGTTGAGGGGACGGGTTGGGGGTTTACCTAAGAGAGTGAAATTGGTAAGTTAGCTGTGGGGATTTCTAATACAGTTTTGGTGCCTAGTGTGATGGATAAGGCTGAGGGAGTAAATAAGAGTACAACTCAAGTGGTGGATGGAGTGGATGGGGGTATGTCCACAAAGGGGAGGGTTGAGGAAAATGGGTCGGTGGTAGTGGGGGTAACTAGAAGCAGTGATGACCGAGGAGAGGATACAAAGCCTACTTTATGTGATATGGTAAAGAATGTTCCTCTATTGACCTATGTAAGAAATATTTCGAAGAAAGGTACGAAGATTATGATGGATGGGTATTTCCAAAAGGGAGGTGACATACTGAAATAGTCGGCTAAGGCTAGGAAAGGAAAAAATCAGGGGTGGATATAGGGTGTTCTAGCTTTGGATCTATCGCATTTGAAAACTAGAAGGGCTTATAAAGGGACATCCAAGTCTGAACCCGAGACTCTAGTTAAGAATGAAACCCAGGCACCCATTACATCAAACGTAATGGATCTTAGAGTAAATAAATCCCTCGCTAAGGCTAAGAAATTATTATCATCTCCCTCAATATCCATGGAGTAGGGAGAATCTCCCAAAAAACTCCAGAGAGAGGATTCTAGATTCTTACAAACCTGATGTTATTTTTGTTAAGGAGACTATGGTCTCAGGAGATAAGGCTAGGTCCTTTTTTGCACAAGTCCTCCTAGGATGGGAGATGCCAGCTATAGATTTAGTGGGTCTATCAGGTGGTTTCCTTTTGACATGGAATCCTAAGGTGGGAAGATTTGCACCTTACAACACATCTACAGGTATAGTTTTGTCTAGTAATTACATGGAGTTTGCTATGGATTTAAACATGTTAAACTGCTACGGGCCATATTTTGACCAGGATATTTTATGGGATAAGGTGAAGGATGATGGCATATTCAGACTTCTATCACTCATCGTTGGGGGGGAAGGGATTTATGTTTTACTTTGGGTTCTATGTAGCTGTGGGGTGATAAGGCCCGTTTGGACCCTTTAGGGGACAACTTTAATTTTTTTTCAGTGTGTGGATATGATAGATATTGAGAAGCCTCTTATGCAACCGACTTGGAGGAACAAGAGGGCTATGGGAGAGGTGATATCGAAGTGCTTAGATCGACTCCTTATCTCAAAGAATGTGATAGGATCCATGGAAAGGTATAGAACATGGGTTGAATATGAGACTAGGTCTTATCATTCCCCCTTTTTTAACTAGATCCTAATAGGAGGAAATTTTTTTTACCCTTTCAAATTCAACCATTATTGGTTGAAGGAGAGAGAGTTCAAGGAGCTAGTGAGGATGGAATGGTCACAATTGATTTTGACTTTCTAGGGATCGGTGATGAAGACATTAGTTCAGAAATTAAATTCTTTGAAGAAATCAGTGATGACATGGGAGAAGGAGTGTAAAAATATGATGCAGTAGGAACTTCATAATTATGAGATGGAAAATAAAAATTATCTAGATATCTATAAGAGTGGATGTTTCTCTTCACACATCCAGAGAAAAATGACAGAACTTGAAGCATCCAGAATGCATATTCTTAATATGGAAGAATACAAATGGAGACTGAAGAGTCATGCGGTTTGGCTCTCTTAGGGGGATAACAATACTAAATTTTTTCAACATTATTCCAATGATAGGAGAGAACAAAATTCTATTTTGGAGGTAAGGAGGGATGATGGTTCTATGGTGATATATCCACAAGACATTGAAGTTGAAGCTATAAAACACTTTCATCAACTATTCTCAAATAAAGGAAACACATCCATAGTTGATCAAATGAATATTGTGCAAAAGTTACCTAGATTTTTCTCCAAAAGTGAGGGGTCTCTGGCAGATCAACCAATCATCTTGGGGAATATTGAATCGATGTTGAAGAGATTTTCAAGATCCAAGACTCTTGGACCAAATGGGTGGATCATAGAACTTTTCATGGAATTTTTTGATATCATGGAATAAGACATTTTGGATGCAGTGGAAGAATCACGGTCTACTGGTAAAGTGTATGACAGCTTAAATTCAACATATATTGCATTAATTCCTAAGGTTAATAAACTATTGAAGAATGTAATTTCGGAAGATATTCTTATTGTAATTTTATTATATTATTGTTGTACCTCCTTCAGGATGTTATTTATGTACTTGGTCATGTAAATGTACTTGAAAGAATCAATGTAACCCTTTCATTGCAAGTCGGGTTGATTGTACCCATAAGAATATTATATAAATGGCATTTTGAGTCTCCCTAGGTAAGTCGACCCTATTTAAAGCAACAAACCAACCTAGTCAGGTTATTTGGCCACTCACTTGATGAGTATAAATAGGGAGGACACTCCTCTCATTTGGACATATCTCACACTCAAGCAAGTGCGCATGAGAGAGAAGAAGAGGCTCACTGGAGAGAGAATAAGTTGTTGTTGACTTTGGGGTTTATCTTATCTTGGTTTGGCATTGGTATTGGTGACATAATCTATGCTAAAGAACTTGTTGGGTTTTCTCCCTTGTGGTTTCCTAGGATAAATCTCTGTGTTCTTTTTGTGTTGATGTGCTTATCTTTCTTTAAGTGGTCCTATTTAAATATGGTTATGATGCTTTTTTTGTTGGCAAAGTGGTGGAACCCCCCTGACTAACAGGGTTTCCATTGGCTAAGAAACCATGAACCAGGGGCATCTAAGCCATCAAAATCACCCGGGGATCGCACTCAGCCTGGACCGCACCAACCCTTAACATGGTTGGATTTTTTGGTATCCGATAGGATTAGAACCAATGACCTTCCAGCTTAGGGGGCGTCTTTACCATACCCCGCCACCAATTGTTCTACATCTCGCGAATACATATGGTTATGATGCTAAATGTTTTAAGATATTATATAACCATTAAAATTCGAACATCGACATCTTTCAATGATTTTAGACCCATATCATTGTGTAAAATGGTATATAAGGTGATATAAAAAATTATAGCGAAAAGAATCAAGCCATAATTATCCATATATATATCCAAGGAGAAGTTTGGGTTTTTGGAGAATAGACAAATACATGATGTGGTTGGAGTGGCTTAGATATTTTCCACAACATTGAGACAAAAAATATGCAGGCTATGGTATTAAAGTTGGACCCGGTCAAGGCTTATGATTGAGTAGACTGGAGTTTTCTTCGCTTGATCCTGTTATAAATTGGCTTAGACTTGGCCTCAACTAATTGGATTATGGCTTGTGTTCAATCAGTAAATTATGTGTCCTCATAAATGGCTCTCCAACCAACCTTTTTAGAGGCATCATGGGTATCTGACAAGGATGTCCATTATCACCATTGTTATTTATTCTGATAATTGAGGGATAGAGTAAACTAATTGAAACCTACAGGGAAAGGGGTGATAACAAAGGTATATGCATATCTACACTTATTAGAATCACACACTTTTTGTTCGTTGATGATGTTATGATATTTGGTCAGGGATGCATGGAGGAATGGGGTCGTTATAAAGAAATTATGGACAGTTTTTGTGGAGCATTAAGTATGCTAATAAGGGAGAAAAAATCCATCTTTTTATATCACGTGATTATGGAAAATGATTGGAACAATTTAAGGATTATTTTCCATATGATTTTAAAGTGGTAGAGAATGGAACCAAATACTTGGGTTATGCTCTAAAACCAAACAAGTACATAGTAAATGATTGGTACTGGTTGGTAAAGAAGTTTGTGGCTCGCATAAATCATTGGTGCTTAAGGTGGTTATCGATGGGTGGCAGATTGATCTTGGTAAATTCAGTTTTGAAAAACATCCTGGTTTACTAGATCTCATTGTGTAAGGTCCCTAAATCCATTCTTTATACTACCAATTGCAAAATGTTCAACTTTTTATGGTCAGGATCCAATGAAAAAAATTGAAATATCATCTAGTTAGATGGGACTATATTGTTAGGCCGAAATCACAAGGTGGTTGGGGTATTAAAGACATTTTCAAATTGGGAAGAGCACTCTCTACCAAAAGTTTACGACATGTATTGTTACGGATACCCTATGGCACAGAGTTATAAAGGCTAAATATTTTAAAAATATAAATGTAGAACAATGAATCACAATGAAAAAAAAACCACCAAAGGTGTTTCCAATATATGGTGTAGACTCTCATCATCCTTCAATATTATGGGTAATTGGTAGGATTGGCTTCCAGGTACTGGAAAGTCCATTCGTGTGGTATTCGACCCAATTGTTGGGGGCCTGAAAACTTCATATTATCTGTAGAACCTCTCCAAAGTCTTCACTCATAAGGGAAATCTTTGTTGGGTCATTTGATCAGGGAGAGAGATAATGGTGTTAGGATTAATTAATCCTCCTTTGTCCAATATAGTCTATTTGGTTAATTTACCTAACTTAGGAAGTTATTATCACTGTACTAGAGTATGGGGGACACACCTAGAGGTTATTTGCCACTTATTGCATGTGCACGGATGAGTTTATGTGCCTTTGGGACCAATCCCTACATTATAGGAGCCCCCTCTAAGTGCCACCAATAACTTTCATCAGTTGGTAGTGGTAGGTAAGCAGTTATGCTGAGTTATCCTCCAGTTACATTAAGTTAGATCACTATCAGTTAGCCTAGCACAAGTTTTGCATGCATGCAGGGAAAGTGGCACCATTTGTCCAACTACCTTGTTAGTTAACTGATTGTAGACTGATTTAGACATTCGAAGTTATGCTAGTGAGCTCCAACTGTGATTTTTACACATCGAGTTAGCAAATTAGTCAGGTTTAGTTGGTAGATTCAAATCCTATCCACAGTATTCGAATTCTATTTATTGTAACACCATTGTATTATTGATTAATGAATGAAGATTACTGTTGTGATTATCTGAGCAATTCTTGTCTCATTTATTTGGAATTTGTGTCATGAATTCTTTGCCTAGTGTACATTCATCTCAATTATTCCACTGCATAATTCCTTTCCAATAGTTCTCATCATAGCTTGTAGATCTATGGTTCTCAAATTTAACATGGTATCAAAGCATTGTTCAGGGTAAAACTCAAACCTCATAAATATCCATTTTTTTTTAACAAAAACATTAAAAGGGGGTGATATTAAATAGGCTGTACACAGCCATTCATTACACTAAAAAGAACCAAGACTAAGAGTTCTTGTTGTTCAAAAAACACAATACCAAAAATGGTCCAAAGGGGAGACCAAAGAACTCCACTCATAGTTTTTACATATAAACGATGGACAGTGGTAGTATATACCCTAACATACTACTGATTTAGAAGTAAACAAAAAAACATAAATAGAGAAAGACATTAAGAAATTATCCTAGCGGCTTTGCTGGCTGTTCCACCGACTCCTCCTCCATGGGCTGAACTGCAACAAGGTTTTCACGGGCCTGATTGGCTTGATTCATGTTAACCAAAAGCTGAAGGTCTTCCTGGATTCTATCCACTTTTCACATCATCTCTCTAAGGTTGGATTTGGTATCATCAATCTGTGAATCATGGTTGCTTATTTGATAGGAAGTGTAGCTGACCACCTCACCCATGTCCTTCACCTCTTGCACCAGAGCTTTGTTATCCATAATGCCTATTGCCATCATTTCATACAGGCGACGAAGATTTTTCTTCAGATCTGCAATCCCTGCATTCTCATTTGTCAGGTTCATAGTGCCTTTCCAAGGAGAGCAAGTGATGAGAGCTAAGTGAGAAAGACTTTTAACAGCACCTTCCAAATTGTGGGTCTGTGAACCATAAACTCACCAAGAGCCGAGTGAAGAATGCTGACTTCCCTCAAAAGAGAATCCCTATCAACTTTGCATTTATAGGAGAGGGTACCAATGGTTCCTTCCTTCCACCCAAAACACTTACAACCTAAAATCAAACTGTTATCAACTGAAAACACCTCACCTTAAGGAAAACTGAGCCCGAGTCCCAAATTCAAACGCCACAGAGGACCGTCGTTGCAGGGAGAGTAATGACAAGAGAAGAAGGCAGCAAGGGCAAGCCTTTCTTTCACGAATGCCCTACAGAAAGGAAGAGACTCATATGGAAGCTCTGGGAGAAATCCCTCTTCAACACCTAAAATTACATTCAACAGTGTCCTCTCAGGCAAGAATATAGAGCGAGCAAGGATCAGACCGTTGTTTCGAGGAGTTGCTGAATGAGAATGGGGTCTGAGAGAAGCCATAGCATGAAGTAAGACAGGACCTAGAACGTGTGATCTGCAAAGACCATAACTCTGGACAAGACGGGAGTTAATAACGTCGTGAATCGAGGAGAGCAGGAGCACATGCGGCGATGGCATGAGAGGCGGTGGAGCAAGCCAAAAGTGCACTAGAGTCTTGGTTAATGCCCTTTGCTTCGAATTCTTTGCCATGGTGAATGCACCACTTATGCCATAATTCATATTGGGATCCCATAAATACACCCCTTGCATCGTGACCTTGAAAAAAGATCGATTTATGCAATGTTAAGTGGCCTTTTTATGGCAATAGTTCATTAAGGTATGGGTAAAGGGGGGGAATTAATCCCATTGAGTTGCAAGTGCCCTTATGGGAGTGAAGCCCCCATGTTTTCCAATTCATCAGCAATCACATTGTTTGCTCGGAGAATATGATAGAATTCATAATGGGGAGAGAGCAGAGTGACGGCTTTATCATACAAAAGATGGCATTTTATCGATCTAGTGATGTATCCATTAAGCATTTTATAAATGGCGTGTCTAGAATCACCAAATATTGCTACCTTGCTTAGATTTGATTCGACGAGGATCCTCAATCCCTGTAGAAGGGCTGACCATTTTGCCTCATTATTAGTCATGCATCCAATTCCCAAGGCATAGGTTTGTTCAATTTTTCCTTCAGGATCCATAAGGATCCCTCCCGCACCTGCCACCCCTACCTCATAAATCTCCATTGTGCATTAGAAGCAACTGAGTTTCCACACAATTCATGGAATCATAGCATTGCTCCCTCTGGATTCTGTCCAAAGAAGTCTATCCAGGTGTGACAGACTCTGAAAAAGTGCACTTGTTGAGGTGGAAAGGTTTGAGTTGGCATATGATTGTGAATTGGTTTGTTTTGTAGTGATAATTTGCATTTACAGCTTCAAGACGGATTTGAGAGTATCAGTTCCTCTTCTTACTCCATTCATAAATTATTTAGAGTGGAAATTGAAGATGATTTCATCTCTAAAGAGACAAGGTATCTATAAGATATATATTGGAATTGGTAAAGAGTCTTATGAAGATCTAAATGACTATATAAATGATGGTGATAGAGATTTTGGAACTATATGTCTAGCTATTTCTCCAAGCATGTGCTACCTTATTGATTCTGTTGAATACCCAAAGGATCTCTGGACAATATTGGATATAGCCTTTGGCAAGCACAATGAGGATCATTCTAGCAATCTGGAGAGTGCACCCAACACCATAAGAGTTCTTCCTTCAAAAGTTTCATCCTCTATTCTCTCAGATGAAGTTGTTCAAGATGAAGAAGAAGTGGAATCTTCAACTCAATCAATTCGAATAGTTGAAAGTCTCCTTGTAGTGACTCCTTCTCCTATTGCTGCTGAATTTTATGAGATCTTTGATACATCGTATTCTCATATAGCTGATCCAGAAGAAGACATTCAAATCTCTGTTATTGAAGAAAAACCCTCCTTCCATTCTACTCAAGAATTCTCTGGCGATTCTTCTATTCCAAATTATGTGCAAAGTTTGCCAATGATTGCTTCAAAAAATGAAGAGGAATTCGATTTCTCTCTCTAATGTTTTTGCCGGTGTGCAGAAAAATGATACTTTGGATGTTTTGGAAGAAATATAATATTTTAGGAGTGATTCATTCACCATCATTGATCTAGAGATTCCAACAAATTCCTACATGATTGCTTGCACCAATACTCAGAGTTTTGTTGAAGAAGGAGAAAATTGTGCATCTACCATCTCAGTGGAGCACTTGGCACCTTTGTTCCACACTCTTGGATCTGATATGACCTTATTTGGTTTGAATTTTAAGTTTAAAGACCCTCCAATCATGCTTGTAGCAGTTCTCATCAATTTTAGTGTGAAAAATCAAGCACCTCAAGTCTCTTTCAAATTTGTTGTTGGGGATTCGATGTCAGTTTTCTCTCATGAGTTTGTTGATATTAAATTTTGTGAAACATTGGATATTTTAGAAGCTATATCAGATTATGGAGCTCAAGCATTCACTCTCCATGGTCCCAGGACTTCTCTACCTTCCTACTTGATCACATGCTCATCTCCTCATAATACTAGTAAAGATGGAGACATCTTGCATTCACCTGGACACTTGCTCCTAACACATGGAGTTGATTTTACCTCACATGGTTTGATTTTCAAGGCAGAAACATATCAGTTTCTTGGGTTTACCTCACATGGTTCGAATTATCAAGCTCTTTTTCTCTCTCATCGGTTGATCTCATATGCTCTACATGGGTCCAGTTTTCATCTTGCGGCTACCTATGTTCCTGATTCAGTTGAGCATATTCCTCTTATTCCAAAGAGGAAAATTCCTCCAGACATATTCATTTAGTTTGGAGAGGTTCACATGCACAGTCCTGGGATGCTGATGCACAAAAGAACCAAGATTTTGCATTACTGCTCCACGGAGTTGCAGATTGCAACAATATTTTCACAAGTTTTTGCTCAAAGAGATTTTTTTTCTCTAAGTATGGAAGCTTGTTTCCTGATTACCTTCTTATATTGAGGGGGGGGGTTCCCATGAGGTTTTCCCCATTTCCTTATTTTATTAAGAAATATTTTATTCATTTAGATTGTATGGGTGACTTTTGGCCTAGTTGCAAGGGCCTAAGTTGTCCAAAGTTGGGATTAAGGGGGGGTGTTAGGATTAATTAATCCTCTTTTGTCCAATATAGTCTATTTGGTTAATTTACCTAACTTATGAAGTTATTATCATTGTACTAGAGTATGGGGGACACACCTAGAGGTTATCTGCCACTTACTACATGTGCATGCATGAGTTTATGTGCCTCTGGGACCAATCCCTACATTATAGGATCCCACTCTAAGTGCCACCAGTAGCCTCCATCAGTTGGTAGTGGTAGGTAAGCAGTTATGCTAAGTTATCCTCCAGTTACATTTAGTTAAATCACTATCAGTTAGCCTAGTGCCAATTTTGCATGCATGCATGGAAAGTGGCACCTTTTGTCCACCTACCTCATCAATTAACTGATTGTAGGAGTTAGACTAGTGAGCTCCAACTATGATTTTTACACACTGATTTAGCATATCAGTTAGGTTTAGTTGGTAGATTTGAATCGTATCCACAATATTCAAATTTGATTTTATTGTAGCACCATTGTATTACTAATTAATTAATGAAGATTAATGTTGTGATTATATGAGCAATTCTTGTCTGATTTATCTGAATTGTGTGTCATGAATTCTTTGCCTAGTGTAGATCCATCTCAATTATTCCACTACATAATTCCTTTCCAATAGCTCTCATCATAGCCTTTAAATCTATGGTTCTCAAATTTAACAAATGGATGTACATGTATCAAATGGATGGACGCATGCCATCTTGGCTTGACCGGAAGTAATAATATACAATGGGCCCATTATATATATGGATTGAAAAGATGGGGAATAAGGTTGTCAGATGAAGAGGAGCAATTTTCATGGACGTGGAATAAAACATCTAGGGACATTACTGTGAAAGAAGCATATTCAACACAATGGCATGCACATCCGGTAGAAACATATTGGTGGAATACTGCAACATGGAAATGTAAATCTCCCTTAAAATGTAGAATCTTTCTCTTGTTGGATTTGGAAAACAGAATGTTGACGTGGGATAATCTTGTGAGAAGGGGATTCAATGAACCTGTGATCTGTTTTGTGTGCTATAATGGTGAGGAAACAATAAGTCATATGTTCATATCTTGTATTTTTACTCAATCGATGTGGAGATATTTACAACAAAAAACTATCCCTAGTTGATAGTTGGAATGGTGAGTCATTGGATAGTTGTATGAAGACATGGATGTCTAAATACAATGTACTGAAGGAGCTGCCGATGTTTGTATGTTGGGAGGTACAGAAATCACGTAACCGTCTAACTTTTGAATGTAATGTCCCCGGTTTCGACCCCGTTTGCATGATGTATATAATGTAATTAATCATGGTGAGGAGCTCAAGGCAAAAGCCCCACCATCGATTTGGTTGT
>LPNX010787038.1:239170-259755 GCA_001517045.1 Pseudotsuga menziesii
GTAAGTGAGAAAAACGCCCCACATGTGTGCAATTAATTAAACCATTTTTTAACTGAATGTAGAGAGCTAGAACTGAATGTAACTGACTCCTAACTTGTCTTGACTAGTCATCAACTGAAGTTAACTGACCTTGGTTGGTTTCGGCACTCCCAGTTGCTTCCTAAATTGTAGGGATTGATCTAGGAGACTCCTAAACTTATGCCATCAAGTGCAATAAGTGGTAGTGAGCCTTAATTAGTGTTCCCCACACTTTGGTAACTGAAACATGTGCCCCAATTAGGTCAAGTTTAACCAATGGTGCTAATGACTATAAATAGACTGGATGGACTCCCGATTTAGACACGACTCCTGATTTAGACATATGACCAAATTTGGACAAGGGAGGATTAATAATCCTAACACATTGATACTGAGAAAACCTTGAGGCATAAGACATGCTTTGTTGGCCAGGTCATCTGCAAGGTGATTATGATCTCGAAGGATGTGAAAAGAATCAGCCTTATCTAAGCCTTTCAATAAAATCCTAGTTCTCTGCAATATTATATTCAAGGCAGAATTATTTATCCTATCAGCTGTATTTAGAGCTTTTATCAAAATCTCCGAATCACCAAAGATTTTGACTGACTTATATCCCTTATTCGAAACTAGATGGCTTTCCATCAGACGGTTGTATCCTTCATCCTGATTGTTGGACATTGATCCAAGTCCCCGGCTGTAACTGATAAAAGACTTTATGTTCAGAGAGTAAACCAAGCCCCCAGCTCCTGAGACTTCGGGGTTTCCTTTGGAAGCTCCGTAAAAGAATATGACAGCAGAAGGGGATGTCATCCAGAAAAAATTAAAATCCTCATTGCTCCCACGAAATCTCCAAGAAGGAGAGCTGATAGGTTTATAGCATTTTAGAAGATTTTCAACAGCTTAAACGCTAGCGTTGCGCCATAATGTGACAGGCAAAGAAGAGAATGAGAGGCCAGATACTTTAGCAAACCATGAAAGAGATTTGAAGGCCACGACCTGGAAGATAGGCCTCTGATCGCTGAAAATAGAATTATTACGAGCTAACCAGATTAACCACCATGTTAATTTGACAATAGAGTGCTAATTCAAATGCAAAATTGCTGCAGAAGATTTAGGTGGACACCTATCGTGCCAGGCAAGGTAAAAATCCAGAACAGATAGCTGAGGAGGAATCGTGATCTGAAATCCACGAAGAACTGATGACCAAACATTTTTAGAAAAAACACAATCTACCAAAATATGGATGGTTGTCTCCGTGGCTGCTTTGCACAAACAACAACGAAACGACCCATTATATCCACGTTTTTGTAAATTGTCTCTTGTTAGAATTTTATTGTGCAAAGTTAACCAAGAAAAAAAATTTACTTTTGGTAAGCAACGAGAATTCCAAACCATTTTCTAGATCACTGGAGGAAGGCAAGAGGAATGAGTTGCATTTAGAGCATTGTATCCTTTAGCTGCAGAGTATGATTCATAGGGACCCCAACCCCAGCAATCCAGATGAGAAAGGTGGATAGGAGCTAGGCTTGATAGAGAAGAAAACATCAACGATTTCTGAAAGTTGAGACAAGCTGGGAGGTCCGGCAGCGACCAACCTACCCAATTACCATCTCTGTCCCAGGAACATACATCTGCAAGACGAAGTAATCCTTTGTTTTTTGCCTAGTTCCGAATCTCTGCAAGCTGGGTGACTTTGGAAGGGGGGGGGGTCTCATAGATTCTATCCTCCCAAAGATAAATCTTCTTCCCATTAACAGGGGTTCAACATAACTGAAGATTGAAAGAATCAAAACATTTTCTACAGGAATTCCAGACACCAGAGCCTGATGAAGTGTTAGTTGAAGGAATATTCCTCAAGGATCTACCCTTAAGGTATTTCAACCTAAAAATCCTACTGACTAGATGATTTTTATTCTTATAAAGCTGCCAAATCAATTTGCCACCCAATGCCAAATTGGCCAGCCCTGGTTCCCTAATTTGAAGTCCTCCTTCTAAAAGACGTCGCTTATTAACTTCCTAGCTAGCTAAGTGCATCTTTTGATGGCCACCTTTACCTCCACTCCAGAGAAAATATCTCAATAATTTTGATATCTAGCCCGAGATTGATTTAGGGGCTAGCAACAAGATAGATTGGAAAATGGGAACTGTTGTAAGGACTGAGTTGATCAAAATTAATTTCCCAGCTTTAGTAAGCCACTGTCCACCCCAAAAAGCAATTTTAGCCTTTAACTTTGCCAGCACCTCAAGCCACAAAGAGGGAGGAGAGAAGCCAAGAGTTAAAGGGAGCCCCAAATACTTTATCTTCTCCCACTTGAAGAAGCCAGGAAATCCCAAGAAATCTGCTATTCGGAGTATTACCGGAGATTCAACATTCCATCCATAGACAACACTTTTTGTTTTGTTTATCAATTCTCCTCAAATTTGGCAGAATTTGTTGAGGATGACAGGGAAGGACCGGGTAATCTTCATTGAATCTCCTCCAAGTAGGAGAGAGTCATCCATGAAAAATGCATGATTAATTGGGTCTACACCCCTAGCTATCTTAATCCCTAGAAGATACCCAGCTTCTTGTTCTACTATGAGTTTACGGCTGAGAGATTCAACCATCAAAATATATAAGAAAGGAGACATCGGGCAACCTTGACGAAGACCTCTAGTTGCTTTGAAAAAAGCAGTGGGTCTGCCATTAACTAGAGGTGCAATCCAAGGATTTTCAGTGCAAGCTTTGATCAAATTAACAAACTCAGGACAAAAACCAAATGAGCGCTGAACCTCATAAAGGAAGGGGAGCTTAACTCGATCAAAAGCATTCTTCATGTCCAGCTTAAATAACATACCTTTCTCCTTTCTTCGGAAGCTTGAGTGAATGGCTTCTTGAACTTGAATGACATTATCCACTAGATGCCTGCCTTTAACGAAACCCCCCCTGCAAGGGAGAGATCAACTTACCTAGCAGGAGCTTAAATCTGTTGGCTAATAGCTTTGCTAGAATCTTATATGAAGCATTACACAGTGAAATAGGGTGAAATATATCAAAGGAGGAAGGATTAGCTTCCTTTGAAATGAGGGCTAAAAAGGTAGAGTTGGTGCACCGGCCAACTTTACCTTTTTTTTGAAAAGCAGACACCATATGGATCAGATCAAACTTGATAATAGGCCAATAGACTTTGTAGAAATGAATTGAGAAGCTGTCCAGGCGAGGAGCTTTGTCAAACTCCATAGCCCAAATGACTTCAACAATTTCTTTTTCCGAAAATGTTTCGTTAGATTATAATTGTCCTCATGGATGACTAGGAAAGGAATGTTATCCAGAAACTCAGAAGACACCTCATCCTCATATAGACCATCCTCATGAAACAGTTGTTGAAAATGGCTATTGGCTAACTGTTTGAGGAGCTCTTGCCCTTTGATAATGACCCCATCTCCAATTGTTTTTTGTAATATGGTTTCGAGAGAGTCTATTTCTGCACTGGCGATGGAAATAAGTAGAATTCTTATCCCCTACCAATAGCCAAAGACTTCTAGATTTCAACCCAAGTTGTTCCTCCTCATGCCTGAAATATTTAGTGGATTTGAACTAGGCAAATTGCTCCTGGGCTAAATGTCTAATGGAGATGTCACAATTTTCCATGCCCATTTGAATTTCATTTAACTCATAAACGCATTCCTTTCTACAGGTCATTAGAGAGAGGGGCTTTTACCCACTCCTTCAGCACGACTTTTAATTTTTTCAATTTATGCTCAAAAACGTAACTGGGAGAACCCACAATATATTGAGACCAGACCTGTGAAACTATATCCAAAAACCCTGCTCGCTCGATCCATGTTGGGTTGAACCTGAACGAAATTGGGCCTAAATTCACTTCAAACTCAAACAGCAGAGATATCGGGTGATGGTCTGAAGTTAACTTGGGAAGAATTTTTGAAGAAATGGTCTTGTCGTCCAGCAATGTGCTATGAACAAGAAATCTATCAAGTCTGTCAGAGATGTTAGCGACCCCCACCCTGTGATTGGACCACGTGAAACGCCCATACTTGGGCTTCAAATCTATCAAGTCCCAGGCTTGCCTCTAATATTCAACATTTTTTGCATGAAATCCTTGCCACGCAAGCCTCTTTTTTTCTCATTCAGTGCTAAAGTAATATTCAAATCCCCTGCTAAAATTATATTGACAGAAGAGGAAAACTCAAGGAAATCTGATAACGTTTTCCAACAATCCTATTTTTCTAAGTAATTAATAGGTACATATAGATTAAAAACAGCATAGGAAGTCTTACTGGAGTGGTGAAAAAGCTCTGTGAAGATCCAATGCTAGGTAGCATAAACGTTTTAAGCTGAAATTTCTCATCACTCCATAGGGTAGCTAAACCCCCACAAGAGCCTCTAGCACTGATATCTTTGCCAACATTTAGATTCCAATTTTTGTTGTTGATGAGAAGGAGAGATTCCTCCTCAATTTTAGTCTCTTGGAGCAGTAATATTTCAGAAGGGGCCATTCTCATTAAATCTTTCACAGTGACCGCTTTTATAGGATTCCCCAATCCCCTACAGTTCCAAGAGGTAACTTGCATTACTTACCCAGTTGAGTGGGAGATACCACTCCCTTTGGAGGTCTGGTTCTCTTGTTCCTCTCGTAAGACATTTATATAGTGGAATGACTACCTTGAGTCTTTAGCCACTCGACCTCTTCTTCCCGAATCTCCTTCTTAGATTTCCTACCACCCTTCTTGGAAACTGGATCATCATCAGATGAACTAGGACTGTCAAGCTGCTTCTTACGGGCAATATCTGCATATGAAGAGGGGGAGACTTCACCAATTGGGGAAGAAAGGGAGGGCTCTACAACTCGTGGAGGAACCGAAGAAGGTGGGTCTGCTTGTTCCTGAGAAATTGAATGAGGAACCGGATTTTCTTCCAACTCGTGCCCATCAAGTTGTTGCATTTCCCCTTCTTCAAGAGTATCAAAACTGAGGACATCAAATTGATTGGAAGAAATTTTGGAAGGATTTACAGCCTGAGATGCAGGAGAGGGCTTACCAACAGTAGAGACACTAGTCGGTAATTTACTATCTTTGCCTTTCTTTCTAGGCCCCTGATTTTGATTTCCAACTTTTTGGACTTGCGTCCACTGTTCTTCTTTCTCATTTACTTTTTCTTCTTCAAATTGTTTTTTGCAGTTCTGAGCAAAACGACCGTAGCCATGACAGAATCTACATTTGAATGGGATTTGTTCATAATCCAGCTCTTGAATATAGGACCAATCTACTACTGTTAACTTAATTGCCTCAGGCAGGCCAATCTCCAAGTCGACCTCTACACAGATTCTTGCACATGAGAATTGATCTTTTCTATCAGCCCTATCAATGTATTTACCGAGCTTATTCCCTATGGATTCTAAGGCATCAGAGCTGCAATAGTGTAAAGGAAGATGCGGGAGTCTAACCCAAACTAGGACTGCAGACGGGACGCCTTGAGAGGGATCAAAATCAGGAGTCCACTTGTTTAAGTAGAGCCCCTGAGGTCCCATGAAGTATGGGCCATTCCGAAAAATGAGATCACGATCCGCTGCAGCATAAAAAACGAAGACATAAAAACCTCTTCCTACAAAATGGCTTCGAATCCTGTCAAAGACTAATGGCCTCCAATTTCTCTGCACCCAACTATCAATAGATTTTGGAGAGGGCCATAATCCGGTGAATTGCCCGATGAGTCCGCGTTCAACCAAATTTAGAGCCAAACGGCAGATACGTTCCGTAGGTAACTCGACTGAAGGAATGTCCACTTTCTTGACAAATTTTTGGAATGGGCCCCCTTTCCTCTTCCTGTAGGAAGCAATCAATCTCTTGGATGCTTCGAGATCAGGAGGAAGAGGCAGAGGAGGGTCCTCACCAGAGTCCATGGATCTCCACAGCACGAGACAAGATCTGGCGCAAGAAAACTAGTCAAAGTAAAACCAATCAATCAGACTGCCAACTACCAGCTGAAGAACAAGAAGGAGCCAAGCTTGACATAGAAACCAACCTTAAAAATCAAAATGCACCAAACAGATCACCACCGTGAACCAGAGCCAATCAATCTCAATGGAAAAATCCAGACAACAAGAAATGCCTCCTACAACACAAGATCCGAGCCAGGCCAATAGGCTTAGAGCACAAGCTGATCCAAGCAGAACTCCACCATAAACCAGAGCTGACAGGGCAACCACCAATGCCTTGGCACCAAGAAAGCCTCCTTCACCGAGACAAGAACCGAGCCAGAAAGACTGCAATACCTCACCCAGGAAGGCACGGGCTCATCCAGGCTTATTGAAGCATTCAACAACTCCAACGAATGCTGAGAAACTTCAGATAAATCTCCTTCAACGCAAAGAAACCCAGGCTGATCACATGCTCAATCCTGAAGCAATCAACACCAGGAAACCAGATGACGTAGAGCCCTGGTTCAAGACCTGTAGAAAAAATTTAAAAAGAGTTCTTGGAGCGAAAAACCATCCAAAAACGTCTACTATCAAATGGAAGAATCTTTTATTTTATTAATTATATTTTTTTTGGATAACACTTTTGATTTTTTATTTCACAAGTTTTCCATGAAGATACAATTAGGATTTTCAATATCTTATTGAAATATATTGTTGATAACAAGGATATAATTCTTATTAGATTACTTACAAAGATAATTTTTATTATCTTTATATTTTGCATTATATACTAGACTATATGTTATGTACTTTTTTTAATTATTTTTCAAAACTATATTTAATTTATTTTTACAAAGATGGATCAGCTCACAAAATATATGAGAAATCCAATTAAACTATATGTTAAATTTTTTTCAGAGGAAAAAATACCAGTCTTTGATATTCATATGAATCAAAAAGACGTATTATACATTGCTTGTGACAGTCCAGGCTGTCCATATTCATTTCCACCCGGCCATATGGAAGTCCTTCAACACAAAATACATACATAATCACGACCAACAGAACAGCATCACAACTACAACCTGCTGTAACAGCATGCAAGACAGAACAACACTCATACAGAAACAATACATACAGACAAAACAGCTAGCATTAATAGCAAGAAGAAGAAAGACTAAGTCTGTTCATATACAGACTTATTCATCATCCCTGAAAGATTCAGGTCAGATATTCCTTCTATCATAGTGTCCTTTAAACATATCCTCCCAGGAAATCATATCAGCCAGCTGAAGATCTCATTTAAACGGCAATAAAAGGAATACAAAATCACATATCCAGATGCTGCAGTATAAATAGAACAGCCATCAAAATAAATAGAACAGCCATCAAAAAAGGGAGAAAGGACCCTCCCCAATAACCAAACCATCCAATAATTCCGAGAAATATCCAAGACCCGGATTCATTTTAAGTGCCTTCTTTGATAGATCATCAGCTAGCATGTTGAGTTCCCGATATATATGATTGAAGGTCACAGGTGGGGCCAAGAGTAGCATCGAAAAGATATCATCACACCAATGTTTCAATGTGGGTATATTAAGGGTGGAAAGTTTTTTCACCCATGATATAACCACCATTGAATCACCAAAGATCATGTGGACAGGCAATCCCATCAGCTTGCAAACTCTGAGTACAGACCATAGTGCCATCAATTCCGCACGAGTATTGGAACTTAAACCACAGCCCACAGAAAAACAATAGTAATGGGTTTCACTTATAAAGATCACGAACCTAGCACCTCCCATATTTCTTTGAGCCGCACCATCAAAGTAAGCAACAGGAAATACATGTACAGGCCTAGTGCCAATCAGCCTATGCTTTGATTTTGGAGGAGGCACAGGGTAAAGGGCAGACAGACTATCAATCCGAGAGATAAGCAGGGAGGCTATAGGTTTCCCTTCTTCAAAAGTGCAGTGATTACGGAGGAGCCACAGGGACCAGAAGAAGAAAATAGGGAAGTACCGAAAAGATACAGTGGATGCATGACTGCTGAACCAGTGTTCCAGGAAAGACAACACAGAGTCCTGTGGGGAGAATGTAAAGCCCAGACTTCTCGAGAAGTGGTTGAAAATGTTCACAGCAAAGGGACATAAAAGGAAAAGATGACCACATCCCTCAATATGATTTTCACAAAAAACACACCTGCTAGGACCATAGAAACCCCGAGACTGCAGATGATCCCATGTAAGAATACGATCCCTGACCAGCAACCAAGTAAAGCATATGAGCTTCAGCGGAAGTTTCAAAGACCAAAGAATAGTCAAGACCGGGTTAGGTTCCTCCACATAAAAGTGTTTTAAAATACAGTCATAGCCAATAGATGCACAGATAGGACCTGCATAGTTCCCAAAGGACCACAATAGCTTATCACTTTCCTCCCTTAAACGGATTCTATTGAAATTGAGTCCCTTTATATACAAATTCCACTGATAATTCCAAACTTCACATAAGTCTAAATCCTCAGCAGAGAACCATCGGCCTGTTGAATGATTTAGAGCCTGATCCAGAGTAGTAATGCCATAATCATTCAGATAAGTCCTCAAGTCATCAGACAGAATAAAATTACAGCCCAGACCAATAATGGGATCCACACCAACTCTGGCCTCTGAACCATTCCCAACCTGCCATGTAAGACCACTTCCAATCCAATGCATAGATTTTATAAAGCCCTTCTAGATTGTGGATACCTTAACAAGTCTGAACTTTTTGAGCCTGCACCAGGACTGAAGTGATAAATTTTTCATATACTTAGTCCTCAGAAGTATGTTCCAAATACCAGGATTGTTCATGGCGTACCAAAAATTTTTCATCCTCAATGAACAACAAAAGTGTGGTAGGTATTTTATACCCCAACCTCCCAATGAGATAGGACGAGCCAACACATGCCAATCAACCAGGTGAAACTTTTTCTTTTTTGCTGTGGACCCCCATAGGAAAGAGAAGATAAGATGCCTTAGCTTATCCAGGATGGATGCAGGGATAGGAAAAAGTGCACACCAATAGACCGGCAAGCTGGTAAGTACAGAACGGATTAAAACCAAACGACCACCCAAGGATAAAAGCCTGTTGGACCAGTGGTTAATGCGAGAATCAAACTTAGAGATAAGCCAATACCAGTCCTTAACAAGGTAGCCAGAGGGCTTCAAGAAAAAGCCAAGGTAGGAAAAGCCAAGATTGAGGTGAGCAAAGCGGTATGGCATAATATCAGAAATTCTTCTTAAGACCTCATCATCCACTTCTGAGTGAAGGAAACTGGATTTGTTTATATTGATCATCATACCAGAGGCCTCACAGAATGTATCAAGTATCACCTTAAATGCAATCCAATCCTCAAATGTTCCCATTCCAAAAAGAATCACATCATCTACAAATAGTATATATGTGATAGCAAGGTGTTCTGAGATCTTGATACCTTTAATGAGTCCATTCCTCTTAACATCAGCAATAAGAAGGCTTAGACCTTCAATGACCAAAATAAAAAGTAATGGTGACAATGGACAGCCCTGTCTAATGCCCCTGGAAGCCGGAAAGAAGGATGAAGGAGACCCATTGACAATGACAACAAAATTTGCGGAAGTGATACACCCCATAATCTAATTTACCCCCACAAGAGGCACCCCAATCTGAATAAGAAGCAGCCTTATGTAAGTCCAGTTAACCCTGTCGAAGGCTTTAGTAAGGTCCAACTTCAGAATAAGTGCAGATTTTTTCAAGAGCTTAACAGAGTGTAGAACTTCTTGAGTGATGGCCACAGGTCCATGGATAAGTCGATTCTTAAGGAAGCCAAACTGCCGAGGAGAGATGAAAGAGTCCAGGAATGGCTTAAGTCTCAGGGCAGCCACTTTCGAGATCAGTTTATAACACAAATTGCATAAAGAAATGGGTCGGAAATCCCCATAGTTTATGGGGTGATCAACTTTAGGTATAAGTGCAATGAAGGTAGAGTTAATGGCAGATATGACCCTTCCCAAGATGCGAGAGGATTCCACAAGATTCATCAAAGAAGGTCCCAGAAGATCAAGAAAGCACAGATAAAACTCTACTGTCCAACCATCAGGCCCCGGGGCCTTATCCTTTTTAAAAGTCTTTAGAGCAGCCTCAATCTCAGAGAGGGAAACAGGATCAGTAAAGGCACCACGGTCATCCTCATTGAGATATGAGGGAAAGAGTCTGATAACTCTCAGCTGGGCAGTAAGATCGGTCATACCATCATCAGCAAAAATCTCTTTAAAATGTTTGACCCCCAGATCCTTTAGTCCCTTATCCTCCGATATCCAGTTACCATTTTCATCCAGCAGACACCAGATGGCATTCTGGTTCTTCCTAGCAGAGGCCACAGCATGGAAAAACTTGGTATTGTCATCCCCCAGTTTTTCCCATAAGATCCTGCTCTGCAATCTGGCAGAGTTGACTTCATGTAGCAGGATTTTATTTATTTCAGCTCTTAAGTCATTTAATCTGCTTTGACAGTCCCGATCCAAGATCGCAGATTGTGATAAGTTAAGTAGAGCATTCATCTCAACTTCCAGGTGAGTCAAATTGGCCTTCATATTCATAGTCTCCTCCTTTGTCCACAGTCTAACCTTATCTTTTATGATACGGAGCTGGGAAGAGAATATATTCATAGCATACAGTGAAACTTCCAGTGGGGGGTCGGACCAAGAGTGACGTATCATATCACAAAAACCCTCAATTTCAAGCCATGAATGATTAAATTTGAAAGGGTATCGGCACTGACTCGGTGACTCCCCCCATTCGAGCAGAATAGGAAAATGATCAGAGATACTAACACGGTGAGTCCACACCCGGTGTCTGGGGAGAATCCCTATGAGTTGATCAGTTAGAAGAAAACGATCCAATCTCTTGGATATGCCATCCTCCCCCGATCTACCATTCTGCCAAGTGGGTCCGGCACATGGAGGAGCAATGTCAACTAGGTGATGGGCAAAGAGAAGGGAAGAAATAGTAGGTCCCAAAGGGTAAAGGAGAGCTTTAGAACCCCATATTTCAGAGGCATTGAGGGTAAAGTTCAGATCACCAGCCAGTATCAGGTTCGGGAAAGAGAGAAGTCCTCCCGCTGCAACAGAATTCCAGAAAGTATCCCGGTGAAGGTAGGGGCCATAGACATTAAGAATGGAAAAAGGCACATGATCCCCCCGCATAGAAACCTTGAGTAATATTCCAGCTAGGGTTTGATATGCTTTGCATCTGATCACATGAGGATTCCAACCAGAGAGGATACCTCCAGAAAGTCCGGAAGAGTCGAGGGCGCAAAATTCCCAGCCCGGACAAAGCTTGGAGAAGGCAAAAAGTGCCGGGTAGGAACTGGTCATAGTTTCCTGTAACAAGATCACATCCGGGGAGAGAGACAAAAATAAATTACGAAGGCTTTTCTGCTTGGCTGAGCCTCCTAACCCTCGAACATTCAAGGAAAGTATACGCATTAGGAAACCGGATGGGAAGGGGTCGATGCTCTAAGAACCCCGTGACTAGAGGAAACAGTCTTACGTGCAGCATTCTTCAGACGAGTGGAGACAGGAGTGTGAGGAGCGGGGGCAAGTGATTCCGGCAGGGCCGACCTAGGAAGTTTTTTATTCTTCTTCCTTATAGTGACATTGTCGAATCTGATAGAGTCTAAGGGGAGGACCGAAGGTGTAAGTGGGGATTTATCGGAGAAAATGTTCAGCGTTTTTAGGAGAGATGGATCAGAAAATGACGGAGCATCCGTTGGACTAAGGGGAGAGGATACAAAAGGTGGAGCCGGGGGTACAAGTGGAGGGAAGTCCTCCTGAGAGAAAAGGGGTTGGATCTCGTCCACTGGGCAAGAATCAGTATCCACGATGGGAGATGAATCGGGAGGACAGGTGCTCGAGGAAGGAAGGTGATGAGGGCGATCAAAAGATGCGGGAGAATGTGCCAGCAAAGACGATGAGTTCAAAGGAGGACATCCAGTAGTATCACGTATCCCATTAGAATTATCAAGGGTGAAAGAAAAGTCCTGCCCATGCAGGTTTGAAAGAGCACCATGGGAGTGCTTTGATAGACCAGAACCTTCAGAGGCAAAAACAGCAATCTCCACTTCCCCAACGAGAGATGTCATATTAGGCAATCCAGAAGGTTCAGGAAGTGACGAAACAGAACAATCAACCCCGACAGGAACAGATGGCAAACAAAGAGACGAGTTCGAGGGCAGCACAGGTTCATCAGCACCAATACAGTTAGAAGGTAATACAGGTTCAACAGCTCTAGAAGACAAGTCAGGGCCCACAAGCGAATCGTGGGAGGCCCTCATGGGCATGTTATGATGAGCGTTAACAGGTCGACCCAATGCACAAGACCCCACGAGACTAGTGGGCACAATGGATGGCAAAACCGTGCCCTCAACCCCAGCACTAGGACACAGAACAGGTGAGCACGGGGCAATAGTCTTATTTGACTCAACACCCGACGCAAATGAATCCAAATAAGCAATCTCAGAGCTGTATGCGTCGTCAAATAAAACACAAGCTTCTTTCACATTATCACAGGCAGATATAGGAAGTATCGATGCTCGTCTAACCTGATCAGTAGCTGGAGTCGATAGGGGTGTCGTAAGATCATCGTAGTGTGAGCTGGAACCCGAAGAACGTGATGATCGACGCAAGTTTGGACAGTATTTCCTCAAGTGCCCAGTACTCCGACAGCAAGAGCACCGGAAAGGAACACCCTGGAAATCGATGCGCTGGGAGATGATGGCCCCATCACAATGAATATCAATGTCAGTCGGTAATCCGCTGGAAATATCAATTTCCACCAAGATCCGTGCTATCCGCTTGTCAAAGACGTTCATGAAGTCCTCGTCGATGGCAATGAAGCGGCCAATCGTGTCACCCAGGCCCGTAAGTACAGCACGGTTCCATAGGGGAAAAGGAAGACCCGGCAAAAGAGCCCAGAGGTGCCATTTTTTAATTCGCTCCCTCGCCGGGTCGAAGTGCACGTGCCACCTGTCCAAGACCAGCGAACCCCTGTCAACCCTCCATGGCTGGTTTAGTATGGTAGGAGCATGCCCATCTTCCAAAAAGACAAACACAATCCACCCTCTAACCAAAAGACTGATAGCAGGCACATAATTGATAATCGGCTTCCATCGATCGGTCGCCCAGGCTATCCACTGCTTCTTGTCCAAAGAGGCATATTCAAGCCTCCCGATGAGGGCCCGTGAACACAGTGCAGAAACCCTGTCAATATAAATATCCCTGCCCACCATGAAGTTGAGTTTACCCTCTCATGCATTTAGTGCTTTCTTCTTCCTTTGTCTCCGGAACCTGTCAGCTGCCCGGCCGTTTGAAACCGACGACGGCAGCTCCATAGATACCGGTGAGAGTAAACACGGGAGAAAAACCCTCAGGGTAAAAAACAAACCGCGGCCAATAGAGAGACCCAAATGGAAAGACCACAGCGAAGGTCCCCACACAACGGTGAAAAAGAAGAAAATCCGGAAAACCCTAAAAAGAAAACAGTGCCCGGAGAGAGTGAAAGCCCCAAACCATAAATCCCCGACACCACCCGAAAAAGGCAAGAAAATGACAGTCAGCCTATACAGACAATGACAAGCACGTGCAATCAGTTCACGAGCCAGGAAACCAATACCCACAAAGTCACGGGCTCGGAAACCCCCTCAAAATTCATCATCGCGAACAGTGTTAAAACGCAGCGTAAAAGGTCAAGTACACAACAGCCATTCATAAACATAATCAACAGAAGCTTCTAGGGTAATGATACATCGAAGACGACAAAAAAACATCAAAGTCAACCCTACAAGCGACAGAAACCGGAGGATAAACCACTGCCAATTGCCAATGACCCAGAAAAAAATAACTTCCCACTTGTTTATGTTGGTTGGTACTAGTCCTCAGCAATGAGGATGGACTCCAGCCGACAATTGGACAGCGAGGTGCGGGCCGGCTTAAAAATCCGAAAAAGACCAAATAATAGCCAACACAAATGCAAGGGTGGCGAGGAAACAAGGCAGACGTAAGATACCAAGCAGGTAAGCAGAATAAGCCAGACCCAAGACACCAATCCAGAAAGAAACCTCCAGAAATCGCACAAAAAGAAGCCAACCTAACATACTATATGTTAAATTGTAACTTATAACACGATGCACATATATATTTTTATTTCTCACCATCAAAACCCCATTAACTCCATTTCGTAATGAAAACCTTTAAAAAAAACCCCATTAACTCCATTTCGTAATGAAAACCTTTGAAAAAAACGGAGCAACCATCCTTCTATTTTCAAAATACCAATGACAGGGCCCAAAAACACCAATTTTATAACTACAGCCCCTCATCTGAAGTTTAGGAGCGAGTTTATTAGACTCAGGGGAGAGAAAAACACTAATCGAATACCCTTTACATAGATACTCTCCTCTTTCATCTTTCATCTTTCTATAGTGTTTAAATAAGGTATAGTTTTTCCATTGTGAACAAAAGAAAATTGCTCATTGACAAAATACCCTGCGGGAGGCAGATATAAAAATAGATGATAGCCAAGTGCAAGGTTCATATTATCAATTTCAAAGAAGTTGGAATATTCGAACGTATAAGAGGATAACGCTGAGAACCTCCCGAATTTTAGGAATCATTCGGACGGCATATTCATTTCCTCCTGTTTTTAACGTACCAACTCTTGCATCAGTTTCAGTCCTTTCGTGTCTCTCAATACATGTTCCCGAAGAAGAAAATATCTTCATCACGAGCTCGAATTCCTGCTATTGGGTGATTCTGGATCGACGTCGCTTGCCTTTAAAACAGCAAAAACAGCAAAATCTTCTTTGTGTTTCTTCTCAGGTAAGATTCTTAGCTAGGTTTTTGTTATTTTGTACTGGCATAGGTAAAGATTTTGTTATTTGGCTTACAATGTTTAAAAATCTTCAATGGGAACTTCCCAGAGTGAAGCCTTCATTGGCTAATAGCTAGGGTAGAGATTGTAGTGATGGGTAGCTGATGTTGAGCTTCCCTAGTGCCAAACCATACTTAGTTTTTATCATCTTGCATTCATTTGGTAGTCATTAGATCTCAAACTGCTTTGGAGGCTTCTCTATCAGGTATGGGGAAAAGCTTTTGGTCTGAATCAGATCACCTAAAATAACCAAATATAGAGGACAAGCAAGGCTCCAAATAATCATAGACACCTCTGTCATATAGATCTTGTGTGTAAAATGAATGTGATTATGTTCTATATATACTAACTCTCACATGTGGGCCCAGTTCCTGCCCGACATACCATTTATATATTAGGTTGGGTATACACTAGCTTTCAACTGTGAATCCATGGCACAGACGCTGTCAACTGCTTCTTGTTTGGATGCAATGGCTCGTATTAAGCCTCATCTGGATGCTACTAGCACTACCTTGGTGCCTGCTAATGCAGTTTCCTTTAGAGGAGGGCATAATTCTATTTTATTTGGGAAGCAGGAGGCCTTGTTCGGATGCAGTAAGTTTGTATCTTTAACTTTGTCGGGGAGACAGTACAGTAGAAATATTGGCAAGTTTTCCCCGAGGGCTATTGCTATGAAAGAGAAAAAAGTGAAAACAACATCCCCTGCAACAGAAGAGGGAGGAAAAGAGAAGCGAGTAATGGTTGTAGGAGGGGATGGTTACTGTGGATGGGCTACAGCTTTGCATCTCTCAAACAAAGGATACCAAGTTGCCATTGTTGATAACCTTGTCCGCAGGTTGTTTGACCAACAGCTTGGGATCGACTCATTAACACCCATAGTCTCAATTCAGAAGAGAATAAAGAGATGGAAACAAATCTCTGGCAAGCAGCTTGACCTCTTTGTGGGAGACATTTGTGATTTTGATTTCCTTGCAGAGGCTTTCAAGTCCTTTGAACCCCAGGCTGTTGTACACTTTGGAGAGCAAAGGTCTGCTCCTTATTCCATGATAGACAGAGGAAGAGCAGTCTACACTCAACATAATAATGTGATTGGAACGATGAATGTGCTTTTTGCTATCAAAGAATTCAGCCCAGAATGCCATTTGGTAAAACTGGGTACAATGGGAGAGTATGGAACTCCTAACATTGATATCGAAGAAGGGTACATTACCGTTACCCATAATGGTCGGACAGACACTCTGCCATATCCGAAGCAAGCAAGCTCCTTTTACCATCTTAGCAAAGTGCACGATTCTCACAACATAGCTTTTACTTGCAAGGCCTGGGGACTAAGGGCTACAGACCTCAATCAAGGGGTGGTTTATGGCATCACAACTCCAGAAACTGCAGAACACGAAGAACTCATTAATAGGCTGGACTATGATGGCGTATTTGGGACTGCATTGAACCGTTTCTGTGTGCAAGCAGCTGTTGGGCATCCTCTCACAGTTTATGGCAAGGGTGGTCAGGTACCTTCGTGTCACTTAAATCTCCACTGGTCAGTTTTTGGAAAATAGTCAGGTTAGAACTTATGGTAAGTTTTTCAAAAGCCAGATTCACAAAAAAGTAACAATACTCCACAAGGGTTGCCAAAAATATCAAATAATGTGTCTTGGTTGCTATCTCAAATTCTTTCACAGTACAGGCATTGACAACATCTCTACTTCATTGCTTTCCATAAAGGGTCCACAGTCGATCTAATTTTTGGAGGAAAGAACTTTCTTGCAATGCTTTTCTTGCTTGTAGGGTTTGGTTTCCTAGTTTCAGGCATGTATTTATTCTAGCAGATTTGGTTAACAATTTCCCTTGAACCACAACAAAACCCAACCGCCCAAAATTATCTTTGTAACTTTGATTCCACAGAACTGGTGCTGCAGTTTAGAGCATAGAAGTCATGCTAGGAAAAAAAGGGGAAATATGGAACCAAAACCGATGAAGAAAAAAATATTGGACAGTGACACGCAAATATAGCATGTCATATTTTGAACCACTAATTCTCTTTGTCTTTCCTTTTCTGTTTTCTTTTGTCTCACATGTAGTAAGTAGGAGTCGACGGCAACGATGATGATAGCATTTGGTTTGGTGGGTCACTGGGTAGATATGGTTGACTCAAAATAAAACTAGTTTACGTTTAAACTTAGTTGAATCGATATAACTTTGCCTTTTCATCTTAATAAATATTCTTTGGGTCTATTGAACAATGGGTTGACTGTGGCCTTTTACTAGGAAAACACGGTGTTTATTCATCTTAAACCAAAAAGGGCAAGAAAGGATTGTCTTTCTCATTTTTTGAGCATTGTTGCTGCTATGATGTAGAAAAGTTGTGGCGGATGCTTAACCCTTGTTGCTTTACTTCTTGGAAGGGAAAATTGGAAACACAACAGAATCACTCAGGAATGTAATTAGGTTTGTTTCTTATGTCTAGGTGCACCACATGTAGCAGAGGGACATTGCCAGGGAAAGAACTCTAGAAAGATAGATGAAACAAAGCTACAATGGATAAAATCTGATAAGCAGGATTAATATTCAACGAGAAAGGCTCCTCTCAGAATTGTCACTGATCAAAACCTGCTCAAATTAATAGTACTTTGTAAACATATAATATCATGTCATGAACATGTTTTGCCACTTCTAGTTCAGGTCTTGCTTTTTTATCTGAATTGACATTTCGGCCTCATTTGTTGTGTCTAAACCTTTATTTTTCAAGTTTTTGTTTGGAAAAAAGCTGAAAGAACATGAAAAAATGTAGCTCTGCTGATTTTTTTTATGAAGATTGATTCCTTCTTACTCTCTTATTGCACAAATCCAGTCAGAAGAAATTCCGTTATGGATTGTATAGGTTAGTTACACATTACAATATTATTTGTCTTGTTTTTGAGTTCGTATAACTATTTCAAGGTGAAAATTCTCTTGTATGACCATGCGAACTATTTTATTAAACTTCTTGTACGTTTATTTGTAACTGTTTTTGAGTTATTTAACTGTTTTTATATCTACTGAGATTAGCTACTTGTCAACTTTCAGTCCTGTCCTACAGAATGTTGTATGCCTCTTGCAGGCTTCTCCACTTGCATCTTGCAGGTTTTGGTTGCAATTTGTAGCCTGTTAGTTACTTCCTGCAGACATTTCTGGTTATATCCTGCAAGTTTACGCTGCAATTTGCAGATTTCTGATTGCATCCTCATTTGCTTCTTGAAGACTTCAATATTGGATCATAGTGCATAAGCAGTTTTTATTCCAGTAGATAAGATAAGATAATTTTATTTGTGTCCAACTAATGACCAGAAAGTAGGTCATCAGGACTGTCGGTTACAATGGTGTTCGTGCACGCGGGAGGACCAAACGATCCCCCTTTAAAAAAAATACAATGCAAGAAGTAAAATAGAAGTAAAAATGTACAGTGTGAGCTGGGATGAAGTATGGGAGAGCTCCCACCCTAGTCTCAACACCATAACCCTGCACTTGGACGGAGAAGCTCAGGTGGAAAAGATCCTGGAGCCAATCGATCGAGGAAGGTCTAGTACTCCTAACATCCGAGGCTGAAAGAGGAAAACCGAGGGAAGTGCAATAGTGTCTGCTGGCCCGAATAGGAGCTGGTGGGCACGGGCGTCCTCTGAAGTGCTGTCGGTGAGGTCTGGAGTACCTTGTATGCCACTTGGATGGAGGTCTGGTACGAAGCTGCCGCTGAGATCGCGTGGGTCGAGATCTACAAATCTTTACTGATCTGGAAACTGGATCGGTATCTAAGTCGGTAGGTCTCTTGGTGCCCCTGGAAGGTGGTAGCACGCTGAAGAATGTCGTTATCCTCTGTGTGGTATCGAGTCTGGTGGGGCGCTGAAGACCCTGTGCTCGAAACCTGAGAGCCTTCTGAATATAAAGTGCTAAACATCTCTGATCGGTGTATCTGAAAAAGGCGGCAAGAGTTTGAGGGCCTCTAAACAAGCAGTGGAAATGTCCTTTGATCTTGTAGTATACAGGACATCTGAAGATAAAGTGTGACTCGGTTTCCACTTCATGTAGATGACATAGCTGGCAGATCCTATCCGGTCTATCAATCTGGTGGTTTGCTTCCACCCGAAGTCTATGGGATCCTACTCTGAACTGTTCGAGAGGGATTCGAAGAGCATGCATCCAGTGGCGGAACGTGTACTGGGGCCAGACAATGAGCCCGTCTTTGATCTCCAGGAAGTGTTCAGCATAAAAGGCCATCTTTGGAAGCAAACCTCCGGGGGGATTGACCCATGTAATCTGAACAAACTGCCTGTAAATATCCTCCCTGATGATCTTATTTAACTTCTATCGGATAGGTAGAAGGTGGTCGAGAGCATCCGGAGAATACCAGAACGAGGGGAGACGATCTAACTGGTTCCCTGGTGATTTAAGAAGGTATGAGACCCCTGTGAACCAACATTTGGCTTTGCCTAAGTGGGTAGCACAGGCAATGGTCTCAAAAGAGCAATAGGCTAAATAAGGATACTTGTCTCAACCTTTTAACGAGTTGGCGAACCCCTGGATCCGATGCAAGAAGGAAACCAATCTGAAGATCATCTCAAGGCGGAAGGGCTAGGCCCCAAACTCAGCTAGGATGATGTGCTACAGCACTGTTTGCTTACATATGATGATGTGTCGAAGAAGAAGAATCTGGACTCTCTCAGTTAAGGCCCAATCTGACTCAAGTAAAGAGGGTCCCCAAATTTCTGATCCGTATAAAACAGTGGGATGGATCAGGGTGTCCATCAGGTTCATCTTGGATGAGATATCCTGGAAGTGATGGTGAAGAGACTGTCTCTCGAGAAGGGCTAAGGACCCATACCCCTTGTTGATTCGAGGCTGCAGAGCTGGTCATAGACTGAAGTAGGGACCTGAGAATGAAAATTACACTTCTTAGGTGCAGAGGCACTATTGATAGAGACAAAAAGGATCATATATTGATGTCTTCAAGAGTCAAAACATTCTCCCTATTCATTAAAGATATGCTGCCTCCACATAAGTTCTCCGGCTTAACTTCACAACAATCTTAATAGCAACTCTGAGTGGAGAGGCACTATTGTTAGTGACAAAAAGGAATATAGATGTCCTAAAGAGTCAAAATAGTCTCCCTATTAATTACAATATACTGCTTCCACATAACTTCTCCAGCTTAACTTCACAACATATCTTAATAGCAACTCTGATCATAGTGCACCTTTGAAGGAATTCTTTCAGTTATTTATGTTTTTCCTTTTTCCTTTTTGTATACAATTTGCTGCCTTTGAACATTGTCCCTCTTTTTCTTCTTTTGTTAACAATCTATTTCAAATATAAGCTTTTATTGATGCCACAATGATTTACATATAGTTCAGGGCCATGTTTACAATGAAAAAGGCGGGCCACAGCATGCAGGCTACCACCAGTGTTACAAAAACCGGACCAAAATCGGTAAAACCGGCCGGTCCGACCGGTTTTGGGGCCTCATAGGGTCAAACCAGTGTCTCAAACCGGTTTTGACTGGTTTCATACGGAACCGTCCGGTTTTGGTCTGGTTTTGACTGGTTCCTTACATAACTATACAACAACACTAAACTATTAAAATGTTACCTAGGAAAAGGTGTCTTTATCATGTGTGATGTCTAGCATGGTGGGGACACATTAATATGTTGCCTAGCCTTAATGTCACTTTTAAGT
>LPNX010787038.1:260038-281441 GCA_001517045.1 Pseudotsuga menziesii
TCTGGCACATGTGAAGGCAGTTCATCTCAGAGTTCTGTGGCACGTGTGAAAGGTGTTCTCCTTTGTATTTCTGTAGCAGCCGTACAGTCAAGCAAATGACACATATTTCCAAGCTGGAAATGCAGAGATAAGTTATCTTGTGTTCATTGTAAATTCTGAAAGTGCCCTAAGAAATTAATAAAAGCTCTCTATCTCTCACAGGTTTTCCCATCTTGGGTTTTTCCTGGGTCATTGACCAAAATCCCTTGTGTCAAATTTATGGTTTGCATGTTGATTTTAAAAGTGAAAAGATGAAGTAGATTTAGTATTTCATTTACAGGCAGAGAAATTTTTCATTTCCAGAATTCATTTCTTGTGAAAAATTATTTACATATGCTAAGTGGGCTGAATTAAATGCATGCTTGACTGAGATCAAAGTTAAATCTGCTAGTTTAAATTTCATCATAAACAAGGTCTTTTTTAATTTAAAAAAAAAATTTAAAAGTTGGTTGAGTGGGGAAGATTCTAGTGAAATATGCTCAGTATGGCTACCAAGAGCACTTTTTGCAAATTTGTGTATAATTGTTTGGATTCACATGGTTGCACATGAATATATATATAATTTTTCAAAATTTAAGAAGTTTTTGTATTTTGGTGGGCCCGTTTTGTGATCCGGTTTTTTTCCCGGTTTTGGTCCGATTCCGGTTTTCAAGGTCGACCGGTTTGACCACTGGTTCGGTTTTTTTAACCTTGGCTACCGCTAAACTGAGTGTCAATCAGAATGAAATAACAAAATTCCTGTTTAGGTGATAATGCCTTTCAGGCTACAATCCTATCATAAGTATTCATGGAGTTCTACAAATTGACATGACATCTAGATTACAAAGTAAAGCCCTTCAACTACATGCATATTGCACCACACCTAAGTTACAGGACATGAGGACATGAAATTTTGAAAATATGGGCATGTGACATAAGACACACAAACCCCTGAAATGTGACACAAGGGACACACACACATATATATTTATTTTATATTCCAAGGAAAACTCTGTGGGGAAACCAAGTGATGCTTCCCCACATTCATCGATGACATCCTTAGTAAACTTGTTGGCATAGACTAGTGCACAGAACATAGGGGAATTTGAATTAGGTACCTGTCAACACAGAACTAGCCAAATGCCCAACAACATTGACAACAACCACTTGAGTTCATGCATTGGGTTATATATATATATATATATATGTATGTATGTATGCATGTATGTATGTATCGGTATATATGTATGATAAAAAAAAAAAAATTACAAAGTTAAAATAGGCATCATAAAGATGTTATTTTTTTTAACATTTAGAAAATAGACTATATCAATCACACATTAGACACATTTATTGACACGTCAGGACACATCTGCACACGTTTTTTGAATTTTTTTGGCGTCCTGAGTGTCCAACACACTAGGGCAGGGTGTCAGATATGCATTCGACACGTGTCTTGAAATAAGGCCTATGCCAAACACGTGTCCAACATGCTAGGGAAGCATGTCATGCATATCAATGTGTTTGACACAATGTCAAGCGACATGTGGGCCTACCTCAGCATATCCTATTTCTTAGCACCACATGCACTAGGAGCGAAGCGGGTGCCTCATTTAGTCTTCCATCATATGGCCCAAACTCCTGTTGGTGGATACTTATTGAGGCTACCATGGCCCATTGGATTCTTTACTGGTGCCTTAAGGGTTGAGGGTTTCCAGCAGTGAAGCATGACTCATTGAAGATTCACGAGTACTTGCGAGTGGAACCCCACCGCGAGTAACCGACAGAGACTCGTCCGCAACTCGTGAACTCAGCGAACTCGTTTAACCCGGTCGAACTCGCTAAAACTTGGCTCAAACTTGTCTAGAAAAGGACCCCGTAGACGCGAAAAATTCATCCCGTGGATGCAAAATGGACCACGCGTAGACGCCAACCGTTATTCCATCGCAGATATAATTTGGAGGGAAAAAGTAAAACCATGTCGCAGAGGTTATAAAGGGATTCGATTCATCTAGTCAATCACCAATCGTTTCAGACTTTCATTCGCAGAGAAATAAGAGTTTTAAAGATTTCAGTCCCTGAGAAGGAGGAGGGTCATGGAGGAGGTCGCGACTTGCTCTTGGTTGGTGGTGGTCTGCATTCTCCTCGCTGGTGGTCTTCGCCTTGCTCTCTGCTCATTTGTTGGTCGAATCAGTGTTCAGGGTGCCGTCTCTACTCTCGACAAGCTTCTAAGGAGGTTGGAAGTGGCAACTTCCAGGTGAGTAAAATTGTTTTATTTTATTTTATTTCTGTTATAGTTTAATAAATTATAATATTTTTTTTAAATTTCAATTGATTTTTATTTTTAAATGTATGATAAGTTTTATGTTTTGATGGGTGAGTATGGATGAGTATTTTTAAATGTATTGTCTGAGTATGGCAAATGCCTTGTGCCTAAGTATCTCATCCCACAGTCCCCTGTCTATCTCGAGTCTTGCCGAATTTGTCTCAAGTCTTTCCCGAGTTTTTCTTGAGTTGACGAGTCATATGTAAGTCGAGTTTGAGTCGTGCAACATTGGTTTCCAGCGATCTAGTAACTACCTCGACCTTTTGATCCAAGTGGCTTAAAATAGAGTTGGCCAAGTTAACAATGGGGTATTTGTGTTGCTAGAGCTATTTCTCTAGCCTGTTAGTTTATTAGTCACCCATAATGGTGCAGTGTGCCTCATAATGGTGTGCCTCAAGATCTATACTGAGAATGATTGTAATTGTGGGTTTTCTTTTTGATATGCTCTGCTCTGTGGCACCTATCTAATTGTACATGACACTTTGCCCCTAGTGGTTTATCAAATTATAGAGTTGTTCAAGCTCATGGGCCTGTGTTTTCACTTGGATTTGAATCTACATGAATGGTTAGAGACAATAACAAAGAAATCAGTGAAAGATAAGTTTTTGTAGGATGTAGAATGATCATAAATGGCATTGTTGTGTTTTCTCCATAACCTGTAAAATGTTTTAGTTTTAAAGAGTTTCCATGCATTTTGAGATTAGAGTAGAAACTCTTATCATCCCTAGGAGTAGGAATGCATTGGACTATTCCATCAATACCACTCTTTTAGGGATATAAAAGTCAGCCACCCTTTGCCATATGGTTTGAACTAAGTTGCCAGGAATCTTGGGTACGGGGATGGGTATGGGCACGGGGACGCCACTTTTTGAAACAGGGTAATTGGATACGTCGGGGGTACTGTATATATATAAATATAGATATAGATATAGATATAGATATTATAAAAAAATGTCACAGTCGCATCATACATGCATCTTTTAGATTTCTTCATAAATTATGAATCATGATTCATAAATATAGATTCAATGATTATTTGAGCAATGAACATTCACATTGAAAATTTGGAACATAAAATTTGATAAATCATTGTACCAGGCAATTGTAACAAGCAGTCAAACTTAGACCTTAAGGAACACTTGAAATCTTATCTTAAACACCTGTTTGTACTGCTGTTACAGGCAATAAAAAATTGCAAATTGCCAAATATATTCCTGGGATGATGTGAGTGCATTTCTCAGTATTAAATACATATGTATATTTTTTATGAGCACATTTGGTAGTCAAATTATGTTCCATGAGTGTTGAACACAAAACCATAAACACCTTCATTGTAAATCAATGCAAAAACAGTCTACCAGATTTGGACAATATTCAGTGGAATTTGAACAGTGTTGCAAAGTGTTTGACATAAGTCCTAAACTAGACTCCATACACAGTTAGCAAAAAATTAGCTCAGATTTGGTTGGGGTCATTCCATTTTCCCCAGCGAATTGCATTTTACTGAGTCGGCCGTACCACCAGAGTACCCAAACTTGGGGTACGATGTACCATTTCTCCTATAAGTACCCCTTTTTTATGATGGCATATCGGGTACGTAAAGCCAGTATGGGGTACAACTAGGTACGGCAGGAGACGTACCTTATGAGTGCCCAAGTACTCGGTATGAGTATGTGTACCCTACCCCCAGGTATAGGTACCCTGGATACATAGGGTTTGAGCCTTTGGCAAGGCCAAATAAGTTTCCAAGGGATTCTTCCTTGGAAAAGGGTTCTAAGGCTAGATCTTGAAAACATGGATCAAGATAAAATGGCCTCTTTAGAATAATTTGTTGCTTTTGAATTTTGACTTCTCTCTGTAGTTGGGTAGAGGTAGGTTTGTTTAGGGTCCATTTTCTATTCAACTTTTATATTATTCACTGTATGAATCATGTTAAAATTTAGTTATTACTTAGTGACCACTCACTATCAATGATCTCACACACATTGACAACAATGTCACATGGTTTAGGTTCGAATTTGAGTTCAGGAACCACAAGATTCGGGTTCAATTTCGGCTTTTCGGATGAGGTTCGGCATTAAGTTCGTTTATGTATATATTTTCAAAATAAAAAATTACATTCTATAATATATTTAAATATCATATATATATATACACATACAAACAAAATTAAAAGTATAATACAAATATAATATATACCTAAAAGCTATGACCTTGTACCATTTTTTATGATCTGCTGCTTTTTACATTCGATATATAATGTAATACCTAAAAAATAACATATGATCGTTTATGTATTTAATGAATATATCAAAGATTAAACCTAAAAGTCATATTTTAAAAAATTAAATCCGGTTGGTAGTCAGCATACTTGCACCCACGCAAACAAAAGGACTGGAATACGACACGACATAGTATGCGTGAGCGAATACACAGTAGCATGGAACCCATATAAAAGATTACTCGCCTGTGAATCCTGCTCAAACAATTACAACAATGCTCGAGGGAATCCGCCACACATAGCAGGCTGAGTCTTCAAAGGGCGAGCAGCCCTAGTTTGCAGCCAATTCATGGAATCACCCTTTTAATCCACAAACTTTATTACTGCCGACAAACTTCATCATCGAACCTCGATGAATTCCTTTTTTTCTTCAGGTTCACCGAATTTTGAACTCCAAGGTTCAAGTCCGGCGAACCCTGTGACTTAGATTGACAATGATCAGATGATTTGATACCTACAACTTTTCATGGACTCTTTTATAGCATTCACTTTATGCAAATACCATGGGCTCAATACCATGGACCATAAGGTATTACAAAAGACACTTTTACAAATATTGTTTGGAGAGTTTCTTCTTGGACCACTTCTACGTGCGAGACACCTCCACGTTGAAGTACTTGTTCGAGCTACAAAATCTAAGATAGTGACTCTGCCAAATAAAGATATGTATATAAAACATAACTACCGCTAGATGTAATGTTATACAAACATCTTACTCCCCATGCTCATCAAAAGATCACAAGCATAAAGTAGAAGCTACAACTAGTAATTCAGTCAATATATATCATAAATCCGTATATGACATCCTCTAGATAAACATCTGATACATAACTAGAACTTAAGAAGGAACATCATAGGCAACATATGATAGGGTAGCAACCAATACTCAGGCCTAACAATCTCAAGGCATAGCAACATATAGATATAAAAACATATAGCAGGTGGCCCACAAAAGTAGCTCAACAATAACATGGGCAAATGCTCTGAAGTTCCACTGTATCCATAGAATGATCTCATCCATCATATTAAAAAATACAAAAATCTTTGTGCTCAACGTAAAGGACTGATCCATCTACGGTCTGCTATGGAAAAAATGAGGAAGATTACCCCCATACGTGGTACAACAGTCCTTATAGGGATAATATGATTGATGCTGGAAATAAATTCCCCTAATTGTTAAGTGTAAGGCTCTATCTATGAAAGGTAGGAACACAACATGTGGCAATACATTTAACACATTAGCAATGGACATGGCATAGAAGCTATGCAAATACATGTTTTCATGTTCGTCTAAATCAGCCCTTGTCCATACATGCATGGACTCTTAGGTTGTGTATGTATGTTTGAGGGAGTTGCATATATAATGTTAAAATTTTAGCTAGGCATTAGGGAAGTCCCGAGGTATTATGTCACTTTTTTACCGTAAAGGTAAGGGGACTTGGATGCATTGAGTATTGTCAACATGTGCATGCAAGATAATGACATAGTGCATGGAGTCACTAGTGAACTACTGCTGGATATGGAACAATGACAATCTTAAATGGCATTGACCACAGGAGTGGCTCTCTTATAGGAGATATCCGATAGTCTAATTCCTTTCCTAATGGTCCGGATTTAGGGAATCCATATTCAAATCTTAATGGTCATTTTTTCCTAGTGCTTAAGCATGATTTTATGCACACTAATTTTTTTGATACTTGGTTGCTCTTTTATGCTGTTCAAGTTTAACAATAATTTTTTAATACATGGAAGCTCAGGTTTGCTAAGAATGTTGCATGTGTAAGATATTAGTATCTTAGTACATAAACGATTTTGCTAAATAAAATAAGATATAATTCAGGTCAGAGGTATCACAATTATAAGAATTAAGGGTCCAAGTTTTTTTCTGACTTCTTGAAAAGGAAGGTTGTAGTGGAGAAGGTGCTAGGGCTCCGTAGAGTGATTGGCTCCCTTGCTGAGGATGCTGCTGAGATTCAGGGTTTGTTCAGTGATCATTTCCAGGCCATCTTTTCACCTTATTCCTTGTTCGATGGTGTCTTGGCAGCCTGTGATGCGTGTTGTAGAGTGGTCCCCCACAAAGTTTTGACTGGCGACAGGGACAAATTAGAGCAAAGTTTGATGTGAGAAGAGCTACATGCACCTCTTATGGTTATGAAAAATGGCAAATCTCTAGGTTTGGATGGTCTATCTTGTGAGTTTTACAAGCCCATGTGGGATTTTATTGGGGAGGACTTCTATTGTTTGGCAACTAAAGTTCTCTTTAGGCTTCCTCTTAGAGACACTTAATCAAGAGTTGGTTAAGCTAATCCTCAAGAATGGGGCGCCTGATTCCATTGGCAGTTGGTGTCCCATCACTCTCCTCTCGGTAGCATATATAAGATTATGACCAAGGCTTTGGCACTGATGGTAAGAGTAGTGGTTAGGCACATGGTGCGTCAGGAGTAGATAGGTTTTGTGTAGGGGAAATTCATTATGGATACGGTATTATCAGCTTGGGAGGCTATGGAGTGGGCTTGCAAGACAGGGAAGCAGTGCATGATGCTAAAGATTGATTTTGACAAAGCTTATGATCGGACCCTGAGTGGATTGGTTGTTCATTGTAGCAATGTTGACATGTTTGGGGTTTGGCCCACGGTGTGTTGGCATAGTGAACACTCTGTTCTCCAATGGCTCTGCCTTTGTTGCTATCAACAAGGATTTATCCCCCCAGATCACTCTACATTGCTCTATTAAGCAGGGATGGCCTTTGGCTCTGTACCTGTATGTGTTGACAACAAATGCTTTGGGATACTTGTTGGAGATTGCATGGGTTGTTGGACAGATTAGAGAGATTTCTCTTCCAGATGGTTTAGAAATGGTTAATAACCATTTTTCCAGTGACTCTCTTCTCTATGTTAGCATCGAACAAGCCTCGGTGGACAAGGATCTATCTTGCCTTGACACCTTTTGCCAGGTTTCTGGTGCTATCGTTAGTCCTCACAAAACATATTTTTGGTTGATTAGAGTTGACTCGGCCCCAACTGGGATTCCTGAGGCTTGGTCTTTTATTCGACCTGGGGTGATTGTTAGATATCTTGGTATACTATTTGGGATAGGCCTATCCCTAGTGTCTATGTGGGACTAGTGCCGACAAAGACTTCAGAGCAAGCTGTATGTATGGCATCACAAGGATCTTCCTTTCGCAGGGAAGTTGACCATAGTTGGTCACATTCTCCAAGCCCCTCATGTGTATTATGTGTCTTGTTAGTTTCCCAGCAGGGCTCAATTCAGACGACTGGAGCAAATTTTGTGTGCTTATCTTTGGTCGAAGTATGGGAGGGCTATGTTGGAAAACTGATGTTTGTAGGCAAATTTTAAAAAAAATACATCATATATCTATCATAAGCATACATATGCATATGTGAGGATCACTGAAAGTAAGACAATCATAGAGTGAACATAAGATTACCCTAGGAAACCCTATCATAAGCATACATATGCATATGTGAGGATCACTGAAAGTAAGACAATCATAGAGTGAACATAAGATTACCCTAGGAAACCCTCTTGGTGTAGAAAACCCAGCCAAAACTTCTCTTTAGATTCTTCAACAAAGTACAATACCATTACAAGACATTAGAGTAACAACTTTGAAGTCAGAGAGCTGAAACAATACCTCTGTTTCAAGTTTTCAACACTTACAAACTTTACTAATAGATGATAACACACTTACAGTAGCAGCCTGACAATAACACCAAAGATGACTGACTTCACGTCTTGCTGTAGCAGATTTATGGCAATCTCTGTAGCAGCCTTATCACAATTGTTGTAGCAGCCCTATTGCAACAGAACACACTAGATATATGACAGCCTTATAGCAGCATAAGGCTTCATAAAAAATTGTGTAATTAAATGGTAAGCTAAGTCACCTGACATGAGGACACAGGACACGGAAATACGAGTGTCTGACACGAACACGGTGACCCTCGGAATTAGGACACAGAGGACACGTTTTATATATATATATATATATATATATATATATATTTTAAAAATTATATATATTAAAAATATAGACATATAGATCCAATTTCTTTTAGAAACTAGAACATTTACAAAATATTGAATAGAAATCAAATTACTAATTAGAATCAATATACATTACACATTCTGTTATTCACAAATCACAATGAGACACAAAGATGATAGCTCAAGATGTCGAAAATATATTTCTCATTAAGTCATCAAAATCAAGAGGTATTAGTAATTGCATAGATGTCAAAATGCTAATGGCAACTAGTAGTAATAAATAGTAAATACAAAATGGGGTAGATCATATATGAGATCAAGATGGAAGAATCTCATTTGTCAATAGTCCTCCTCTATGCCTGAATCAACAAACTCATCACTGCTCTGACCCTCCTCCTCCTCCTCCTCCTCTCTGCCATATGACGATATGCATTTGGTAGTGTGGAGGATGAGCCCTCCATAGGATCACCAATGCCTCCTCTAGCCTTTGCCTTAATCCTCTAGGGACATCAGTGTTAGCGCTTTGTACAATTTGTGGATCCATGTGCAACCATCTTGTTGTTGCTCAAGTCATCTCTCCCTAATTTGATGAAGACGGCTAATCCAAATGTTAAAATGAGGCAAAAAGCTTAACATGCATAATCAATGGTTTTGGTTTGTGTGAAGGGTACAATTTTACTAAGGGCATGATAGATGAGTTCAATAGTCAACACAACCAACAATGGGATACATAAAGCGATTGGCACTATCAATTAAATGCCAATCCCATCCATCACACATGATAGAATCCAGTTTTGAAACTTTGTAGTCCCACTAGTTCTCATATGCTGAAATTTTGAAAACCCTAGATACTAGGACACGATGTCAACACATGTTTTTTCGTGTCCTAATTCCAAGACACGTGTCAAACACGTGTTGACATCGTGTCCGTGTCTGACATGGCCCCACGAGACATGAGGGGGGTTTTCGACGTGTTCGGTGACTTAGATGGTAAGTGATGGCCCCTTTTTATACTTGGGCTTGGCTTCCCTAAGCAACCCCCTAGGACCTCATTAAGTAGGCCCCCTTTGGACCACCCTAAGCTGGCCTCTATGCAACCCTGTGCTACGAAGTTTACACTTGGCAACCCTCTGCTATGAAGTTGACACTTGGCATGAATTTGACATTGACATATTACTTGACACTTGTCATAATCAAAGCTTTTATGTATATGGTTTAATTACATCAAAAAATAGCTTCCAAAGCTATATATTTCAACACTCCCTCTTAGCAAGGAAGGTATTTTTTCCAATACCAATTGTTACATCCACTTATCTTTACTTGGCTATTGACTTGTTGATCCATGTATAATTTGTTCATCAAGAGAAATTTTGTATCCATAGCTAGCATTCTGAAGTTTGGAATCAATAGCATCTCTAGTGGGCATACTGTTGTCATTACATGATTTTTATTCCCCCAGTTCACCAAGAATTGTTTTTGCAGTTCACCAAGAACTGTCCTACTAGTCATAAGCTAGAGGAAGCTATACAGTTCACCAAGAATTGTCTCACTCGGTGCCAATCCTTTTTCATATTGGATGAGTAATCTTAGAGCCAGTCCTTTTTCATGCTGGATAAGAATAGAATAGCCCACATCCTACCTGTAAATGATTTGCCCTGCTATTGTCATCAGAATCCTATATGCATCTCCCTACTCCCTCTTACGGGGACCAGTCCAAGCTTGTCTCAGAAGTACTCAAACTTCACCTTTGAGAGAGGTTTGGTTAGCACATCTGCAACTTGCTCATTTGTAGCCACATAAAGAAGCTTCACTACTCCCTTTTCTAACACATCGTGGATAAAATGATACTTGATTCCAATATGCTTTGATTTGTCATGAAACACAAGGTTCACTAACAATTTTATGCAACTCTGATTGTCATAGTAGATACTAGTAGCATCTAACTCAAGATCAAATAATCTTGAAAGCAATTTTTGTAGCCATACAACTTCAGTACATGCCAAACATTCTGCCATATATTTTGCCTTAGTTGTATTGAGCACAACACTGGTTTGCTTCCTGCTAAACCATGAGATCATACCTGATCCCTGACTAAAACAACAACCTAACGTACTCTTACGATTTGTGACATTACCATCCCAATCTAAATCAGAGTATCCTTGCAGTCTAAGCCAATGTTTTAAAAACCAGTCAACTTGGGCTCGACCGAGTTGACTGAGTTGATCCTCAACTGAGCTAACTCGGCCTTCAAACCGGATTGGGTGGCCGGTTCGGTACCAAACCGATCAACTTGGCCGAGTCCCAACCTAAACCAGTTGAGTTGTCTGGAAAAAAGATTTGCTTTGATTAGTTACCCAATAGATTTGGAAATAGTAAATTACTAAATGGTAATGTTAAATTCTTAAAGTAAAAGTGGTATTCTCCTTATCTTTCATTTTCCATCCGTTTACTTAAATTTTTAACATTACCATTAATTGTTTCAGGATGTTTGAGTGGTTCCAACCTCATTGGACTTCATATGAAAAAAGTAGAATTCTAGATCCCATTCAAAATTCAACAAACTTAACAGTTTGCAGGATTTTAGGATCGCAAAGTTTCCACCAAATTCTATCATGTACAAGGTATGAGATTGGCATTTAATCAAGCACATCAACCCCTCTATATACCTTGATGTTGGTGGTGTTGATTGTTGAACTCCTCTGTCATGACCTTAATAAAAAATGTACTCTTCACTCAAGCTAAATCACTTATTAAGCATCAAAATCTTTTTCAACCTTATTTTAATGATTGTATTAGGAAGTTTCATCAAAATTGTAGGGTGTCGAATCATTGACTAATGTCCTTGGAGGATCAACTTTGATATATATCTCCATTTCCAAAATTTTTGGGGATTACGTTTCAAACGCGTCCCTGTTTCAAAAACTCGTCCTTGTTTCCCCCTTTCGTGCAACTTATAATCTAACCTTAAACCTATAAGATGAACCCTAGCCTCGTGCTTCTAGGCGTTCATCTACTACTACTACTACTACTACTACTATTGCAATTGTAGATGACCTTGAGAAGTTCAAGCTTGAGCCAAATGATGATGCTATTGCCTGTCCCATTGCTAGTCTTGATTTTAGTTCTACTTCTAGTTCCTATTGTCACGTCCCCACCCTTCTACCGACGAGAAGACGTGACTATAATGCTAACATTTCGGGCAATCTAGCCCCATGAACATAAAATAAAATGCATTGAACATAGATGCATAAATGCTTATCAAACAGCGGAAGCAATTTCATTCATTCACAGCATTTAACATGTTCATATGGATTTATAAAACAAACATAGTTGCATGGATTTAAACACAAGAATACTTATCTTAGAAGAAGCTTGTCCTGCAACTAGCTACGTCACTGCAACGTTCCACCCAACCATAGGTTAGTGTGCTCATCAATCACTCAGCAACACTACCACCCCCAAGTTGGGCATGATTCCACAAGGAATAAGGGGAAACCAGCAGGCTCACACGTAGCCAAGGATACACAAAACTCAACCAAGCCAACACAGTTGGGTTTATCGAGCTAACAAGGAGTTGGAAAGGTTGGCTGCTAAGCTAGTGAGCTCAATCCAAGAGCTATGGACACCTGCACCAGAACTAGCCTGACTTCTAAAACATCCACACACACCCAACACAAGGAAGCATCCCATTCTCTGCTATGCAGTCCCTTGGGCCATGCCTTCCCTTCAAGTGCTATTCAGGGGGTATAGAGAAGAAAGTCAGCGCTCTAGCTCTGTCTGTGAGGCTCCTACACACACTAGGTTTATCGAGTAGGCCCAGACCCCATTTCCACTCCAAAAACATTTCAACCATAACAGCAGAGGCATACGCAACAATTTCCAGATCTAGGATTGATGAAAAATCAACTTGGGAGCCAAAAACAAATTTGAAGATGGGTAAAACAACCCCCTTAGCAGCAATTCGAATTCCAGATTCGTTTATGGCCCTAATGTGGCCAAAACGAACTCAATCGACACCCAAAATTCGTGGCCCTGTTCCCCCCATTGGCTGTGCAACTATGAAACACGAAATTCCCCAACCGTGGAGAGGTGAAAAAAACACAAAAACGCCCAGGAGTGATCCCAACCATTGAACATTAACAAAAACACTTCTCAACCCTGGGAAAATGAAGAACACAACAGAGAACGTGAATGGTGAATGCTAAGAGCTCCAAAATCGTGGGGAAGACCAAAGATGTGAATGCCTCCAGGAATGGGCAACATTTTTGGGCAATAACTTGCCCCCTAAGTCAAAATCGCATTTCCCCAAAACTGATAGCTTCCCAAATTCGAATTTGGGTTGTCATACCTTGCCCATCCCATGCAATAACCAACTTAACCAACTTCTGGCAATAATAAATGATTGGGTGAATAAGACAAGAAAGTTAGTTGACAGTTTTGATGGGTTCTCCCTTTGCCATTTGGCTTTTCCCCATTGGCCCCAAAGGTTTGAATATTCCCCCCCCCTTATCCTTAGGAAATCATGGCCCTTCTCATTATTGTTGCATTGACATAGCTAGTCGTGGGTATTTTTAATTAACTACATATATACATGATGTCCAAATTATAATGTGCCTGACTAGCACAAAATACCATCGGCATCAATTTTAATCGCCAAACATAAAATGCTAAATCGATGGTGGGGCTTTTTCCTATAGCTCCACACCATGATTAATTACAATATATACATCATATACATTTAATGCAAACGAGGTCAAAATCGAGGTGTTACATTCCCCTCCCCCTTCAATAGCACTGTCCTCAGTGCTTTACAAAATTGAACAAAATGCTACATTGGTACCACCTCAGTGTTCCGCAGAATTGAACAAAAATGGATGTGCCAATCGCATGGCATCCTCCAGCTCCCATGTAGCCTCTTCAGGACCGTAGTACTCCCATTGCACCTTTACCTGCCCTATGGCTCGGTTCCTGAGCATTGTGACCTTCCTGTCGAGGATGCGCATTGCCTCAATTTGGAACTCTCCCTCGGGTTCCACCTAGATCACATCCCAATTTATCACATGGTTAGGATCATGTACATATTTCTTAAGCAAAGAAACATGAAAAACATTATGAGCTCTAGTGCTAGCAAGCAATGCAAGTCTATATGCAACTGGCCCTATTCTTTCAAGCATTTCAAACGACCCACAATATCTAGGTGACAGCTTGACACAACTTTCAAGCTTCAAGGAACTCTTCTTTGCCCTCACTCTGAGGTAAACATGATCCCCAACACTGAACTCTCTGTTCACCCTATGCTTATCTGCATAGCTTTTCTATCTGTCCTGAGCTGCTTTCAGATTCTTTCTGATCTTTACAACCTCTTGCTCCATCTCCTTGAGCAATTCTGGACCAAGCACAACCCTGTTCACTAGATTATCTCAAGTCACCGGTGTCCTACACCTCCTTCCATACAAAGCTTCATACAAACTCATCCCCAGTGATGCTTGTTGTCCATTGTTATATGCAAACTCTACCAAGTGTAAATAATCTTCCCACTTGGTTGGTTTGTCCATCACATACATGCGAAGCATGTCTTCAAGCACTTGATTTACTCTCTTTGTCTGCCCATAAGTCTGAAGATGGTACGCAGTGCTGAAATTCAACTTGGTACCCAAATCTGTAAATAACCCCTTCCAAAAATTGGAAGTGAACTTGACATCTCTGTCAGAGACTATTGCCTTAGCCTTTAGGCAATCCATGCAATTTGAAAATCTCCTTCATGGATATTTTTGCAATGTCATCAGTCCTATGCATAGACTTAACCAATATAAAATGTGATGCCTTTGTCAACTTGTCCACCACAACCATGATGGAATCATGTTGTTTCCAAGTCATTGGCAATCCTGTAATAAAATCCATGGAAATAACTTCTCATTTCCATTCTGGAATTGGCAAAGACTGCAACAAACCTACAGGGTGTTGATGCTCAACCTTTACCTGCTGACATTTCATGCACCTTGAAATATACTCAGCCATATCCTTTTTCATTCTTGGCCAAAAATATTGCTTTCTGGCTATAGCAATCATCTTTTGATATCCTGGATGACCAGAATATGGAGTTTGGTGGATCTCGTCCATAACCATTCTCCTCAAATCTGCTACATTTGGGATATAGACTCTGTTCTTATAATTAAGAAGTCCATCTTCTTCCAATTTATATCCCTCATATCGCTTCTCAAGACTTTGCTGTTGCAATTTGTCTTTTACCTGCTCATACAATTCATCTCCAGCAATATGATTAACAATCTGTTGTCTCAAATCTGACTAGCAAATACTAAGAGATGCCACATGCATTTCCTGCACCTTCCTACTGAGTGCATCAACTACCTTATTCTCCTTTCCCTTTATGTGCTTGATTTCGAAATCAAATTCACATAAAAACTCCAGCCATCTAGCTTGCCTAGCATTTAACGTTGGTTGATCAAACAAGTACTTCAGACCATAATGGTCTGTCCTTAGCTCAAATCTTCTGCCCATCAAGTAATGCCTCCACATCTTGAGAGCATGTACTATGGCTGCAAATTCTAGATCACGAGTAGCATAGTTCTTCTCATGCTCCTTCAACTTTCTTGACTCATAACATATCATGTGGTTGTCTTGCATAAGGACTCCTCCAAGCCCTTGTCCGCATGCATCAGTACACACCACAAAATCTTTCTTTGGGTCTGCAATCATTCACCACCACAAAATCTTTCTCTGGGGCTGCAATCTTCAAGACTGGTGCACTTATGAGAAGATTCTTCAACTGCTGGAAGCTTTCTTCACACCTCGATGTCCATTCAAACTTTATTCCCTTCTTTTGCAAAGAAGTGACTGGATGTGCAACCTTGGAGAATCCCTCAATGAATCTCCTTGTAGTATCCTGCAAGTCCCATAAAAGATCTTACATCTGTCACATTTCTTGGAGTAGGCCAATTCATAATGGCCTCTATCTTCTCAGGGTCTACAGATATGCCCTCATCTGAGATAATGTGACCCAAATAATGAATCTTATCTATGTAAAAGTCACACTTACTCAACTTTGCATACAACTGATGCTCCCTGAGCAATTGTAATGTCAATCTCAGATACTCTTCATGCTCTTCCTCATTCTTAGAATAAATAAGAATGTCATCAAAGAAAACAAGAACAAACTTGTCCAAATACCCACTGAAGACACTATTCATAAGGCACATAAATGTAGCTGGTGCATTTGTGAGACCAAATGGTACCACTACAAACTCATAATGCCCATACCTTGTCCTGAAGGCTGTCTTATGAATATCTTCATCCTTCATTCTTACCTGATGGTAACCAGATCTTAAGTCAATCTTGGAAAATACCTTTGCTCCTCTCATTTGATAAAAAAGGACATCAATCCTAGGCAAAGGATATTTGTTCTTCACCATAACCTTGTTCAATTGTCTGTAATCGATACACAACCTGAGTGTACCATCTTTCTTCTTCACAAACAGAACTGGTGCTCCCCAAGGAGACACACTCGACTTGATATACTTCTTCTCCAGCAACTCTTGCAGTTGCATCTTTAACTCTAGCATTTCTGGTGTACTCATCCTATAGGGTGTCTTAGACACTAGTGCTGCTCCTGGCACAAGTTCAATTGTGAAATCAATGTCCCTCTTTGGTGGAAGCCTTGGAATCTCATCAGGAAACACATCCCTAAATTCCTGCAACACATGAAAGTCCTCCAACCTAGGAGTTTCATCCTCTGTTGCCTCCAAAATATGAGCTGCATACAACTGGCAACCTTTCCTACAGAACTTCTTCAGCTGCATTGCTGAAATCTGCCTAACAGAAATCACCTTTGGAATACCTTTCACAATCCTTGAGTTGCCTTCTTCATCCAAGCACTCAAAGGTCTTATTATAACATTCAAGTTTTACTCTGTGAACTTCTAACCAGTCCATTCCAATGAGAACATCATAGGAACCAAGTGGTAGAACATTCAGCTTGACACAAGTGACCAATCCATTCATGACCAATGGACATTTGTCTACCACTTCACTAACATTTCTCTTAGTTCCAGTGGCTAGTTGAACTAACCAAGATTTGCTATGCTTTACTTTCTTAAAAGCACAAATCTCCACTACTCTAGGAGTAATGTAACTGTGAGTAGAATTAAGGTCAATCAAAATAGAAACAGATTGCTCAACAATCTTACCTGCAACTTCAACCACAGTTGACTGGTGATCTGCTTGGCGGTCCTCCAGTGCTGCATAGATCCTAGGGACGACCCTTGCTACTTGACCCACTGTTTTTGCCTCTTGAATGTTGTAAGCTGGCCTTGCATTCTCATTCTCAAGTGGACAATTCCTGCGCATGTGGGGTCCTCCACATTTCCAACATTGGAGTGGTCCTTTGTTTTGTTGTGGTTCTCCAAGCTTCTCTCCCACCACTCTGGCTGGATGCTTCTCAACTTGGGATGGCTGCTTCTGCTGATTCCTGAAGTTAGAAGGTTTGAAACCTTTCTTCCTATGGTCAGACTTCTCGTTCTTCTTGTCCTTCCATGTCTTCTGGTAATCAGGTTTTCCTTTGCTTTGCTCATAGCAATACTTAGCCTTCCTTATTGCTTCTTCGAGAGTTCTAGGTTCATAAAACTCAATTCGGTCTTTGTAAGACTAAGGCAATCCACTCAGGAAACGCTGGATCTTCACTTTTTCATCTTTGATGTACCTGACATACCTCAAAAGTTCAAGGAACTTGTTTGCATATTCTTCCATGGTCTGTTGTCCTAACCTCAGCTCATGGAATTCCTTGATCTTATCATCATAGTACCTGTCAGAGAGGTACTTTTGCTTGAAATACTTTTGGAACTGCTTCCATACAATCTTCCTTTCATTGTCTTCATCACTTGCTTGAGGTGCTCCCACCATATGGATGCTCTTCCAATCAAATTGAAGATGGCTACTCTAGCCTTCATATTTCCTGAATAGTCTTGAACTTATAAATGTTTCCTCATCCCAAGAAGCCAAGCTTCAGCTTCTTGTCCATTCTTTATCTCACCATTAAAGGTAAGAGGCCTTGCCTTCTTAAATTCATCACGTGAATGGTTCTGGTAACACCTCTTCCTCTCATTCCCATGAGATGAAGAGCTTGAATCCCCAGTGGATCCTTTAGATTTAGATGACTCACTAGGAGGTCTCTTTCTTCTTCTGGTATTGCTCTTACTACCTTCCGGTCTTACTACCCGGTCCCCAGAGTTCATTCGCCTCTGGATGTCGATCAAACTCTACAGCATGGCTACATTCAACTGATTTTGCTCCTCCTAAGCCTTGACCAATCTTTCATTATCTACCCTGTAACTTTGCATCTCCCTGTAACTTTGCATCTCCACCATTAGGCTTCTCATGGTGGCTGCAAAATCTGGGGGAGTCTCTTGAAATCTCCCATTAGACTCTGTCTCAGCATTTCCAACTCAGACATTTTCCCCCATAGCATCTTCCTCGTGCTCATAGGGATCTTGTGCATCATTCATGCTGAAGGTTCCCATGGCTGAACCACAACTTACTTTACTACAATGCACTATGTGGAATGCTGCTCTTTGGAGATGACTATAACTCTGCAAAATGTTTTAATAAACAAAAATGTTTAGCTGCATAACATTCACATGAATTTATACATTACTTACCTTCATCTGGAAAAATCTCTTATTTACAACTTTATCAAAAACAGACTTTTCTTTCACAACAACGATTGTTTGAAGGGGATGACGAGGGTCAAGGGGGCTTGACTTTCACCCGCTGTAGCGGAAATTTTTTTGACATTTACCCGCCGTGGCGGCTCCTTCCTCTTTTTCCACCGGCCGCCGTAGCGGCTCGATTTTCGGTTTCCAGCCGCCACTGCGGCTCGGTCCTCTTTTTCCATCCGCCGCCATAGCGGCTCAAACTCCGAATTCCCTCCACCATAGCGGTGCGATCATCAACTTTCTGCCGCTGCCGTCGGCTCAATTCTTTTCTTTCACCCGCCGCCGTTGCGGCTCGAATTTTATTTTCCATCTGCCGCCATGGCGGCTTCTTCCTCCTTTCCCGGTCGCTACCACGACTCCAACTTCTTCTTCATTCCGCCGTTACGTCGGCTCTCTTTTCTTTTCTTTCGACCGCCATCGACTACACACTTAAAAAAAATTCTGAAATTTTTCTTCTTCTTCGGCTTCCCTCTTGCCGGTCATTCCAACTACCCTAGCCACTATGGCGGCTCAATTCTCAACTTCTGCCCACCACGTAGCAGTTCTATTTTAATCTTTCATCTGCTGCTGTAGCGGCTTGCCTTCGTCGCTTCTCCCAACGTATCGGCTCCCTTTCGACGACATAGCCGCCGCCATAGCGGCTCGCTTCTAGCCAACACAACCACCATTGCGGCTCTCTTCCGGTGGAGGCGTCCGACATATCGGATGACTTAGCCAAAGTCATCTGATTTCTCCATACTTTGAGAAAATTTTGAAATTTTCTCTGCTGGCCTGTGCTTCAACAAAGGTTACCCCACCTCTGTTAACTGATCTTCTTGGCCCATAGAGGCCCAATGCTGCAACATAATGCTCTGATACCAATCTGTCACGTTCCCACCCTTCTACCGGCGAGAGGACGCAACTATAATGCTAACATTCCGGGCAATCTAGCCCCATGAACATAAAATAAAATGCATTGAACTTAAACATACACAGATGCATAAATGATTATCAAACAACGGAAGCAATCTCATTCATTCACAGCATTCAACATGTTCATATGGATTTATAAAACAAACACAGTTGCATGGATTTAAACACAAGAATATTTATTTTAGAAGAATCTTGTCTCGCAACCAACTACGTCGCTGCAACGTTCCACCCAACCATAGGCCAGTGTGCTCATTAATCACTCAGCTACACTACCACCCCCAAGCTGGGCATAATTCCACAAGGAATAAGGGGAAACCAACAGGTTCACACGTATCCAAGGATACACAAAACTTAGCCAAGCCAACCTTTCCAGCTCCAACTGGAAAGGTTGGCTGCTAAGCTAGTGAGCTCAATCCAAGAGCTATGGACACCTGCACCAGAACTAGCCTGACTTCTAAGACATCCACACACACCCAACACAAGGAAGCATCCCCTTCTCTGCTATGCAGTCCCTTGGACCATGCCTTCCCTTCAAGTGCTATTCAGGGGGTGTAGAGAAGAAAGTTAACCCGCTAGCTCTGATTGTGAGGCTCCTACACACACTAGGTTTATCAAGTAGGTTCAGACCCCATTTCCACTCCAAATACATTTCAACCAAAATAGCAGAGGCATACACAACAATTTCCAGATCTGGGATTGATGAAAAATCGACTTGGGAGCCAAAAACGAATTTGAAGAAGGGTAAAACAACCCCCTTAGCAGCAATTCGAATTCCAAATTCGTTTATGGCCCTAACGTGGCCAAAACGAATTCAATCGGCACCCAAAATTCGTGGCTCTGTTCACCCCATTGGTTGTGCAACTCTGAAACACGAAATTCCCCAACCGTGGAGAGGTGAAAACAACACAAAAACGCCCAGTAGTGATTCCAACCACTAAACATTAACAAAAACACTTCTCAGCCCTGGGAAAAATGAAGAACACAGCAGAGAATGTGAATGGTGAATGCCAGGAGCTCCAAAATCGTGGGGAAGACCAAAGACATGAATGCCTCCAGGAATGGGCAACATTTTTGGGCAATAACTTGCCCCCTAAGTCAAATCGCATTTCCCCAAAACTGATAGCTTCCCAAATTCGAATTTGGGTTGTCATACCTTGCCCATCCCATGCAATAACCAACTCAACCAACTTCTGGCAGTAATAAATGATTGGGTGAATAAGACAAGAAAGGTAGTTGACAGTTTTGATGGATTCTCCCTTTGCCATTTGGATTTTCCCTATTGGCCCCCAAAGGTTTGAATATTCCCCCCCCTATCCTTAGGAAATCATGCCCCTTCTCATTATTGTTGCATTGACATAGTTGGTTGTGGGTATTTTTAATTAACTGCATATTTACATGATGTCCAAATTATAATGTGCCTGACTAGCACAAAATACTATCCACATATAATAATAAAATTACTTGATCATCATCCTTAATCTTATAGTAAAGGTTGGAGTCTACTTTACTTTTAATAAAGCCCAAGCTCATCAGAAAACTATCAATTCTTCCATACCATGTCCTGAGTGCTTGCTTCAAGCCATACAAGGCTTTCTTTAATTTGCACACGTGTCTGTCAGTTATGTGTCTCAAATCCTTGTGGCTGCTCCACATACACTTCCTCTTCTATCGCACCATTTAGAAAAGCAGTTTTTACATCCATTTGATGTAGCTTCCATCCCTTCTTTGTAGCTATAGCCAAAGTAGCTCTAATGGAAATGTATCTAGCTACAGGAGCAAAGGTTTCTTTGTAATCTACTCCCTCTTTCTAGGAGAACCCACGAGCCACAAACCTTGCTTTGTATTTCTCAATACTGCCATCTGCAAATTTATTATTTAGATGTTACTACAAATTTTCTTTCCATCTCGGAACTGTGTCCCAAACATATTTTTCATAATTGATTGATATTCTTCAATAATGGCATCCTGCCACACCTTTTTGGCAGCTTCTTCATAGCTGGAAGGTTCTGCATCAATGATGTTGGACCAGTGTAGTCAGACTCGGACTCGGCAAATACTCGGCTGGCTTGGGACTCGGCAGACTCGGTGACTCGGATAAGACTCGGATAAGACTCGGCAAAGACTCGGCAAA
>LPNX010787038.1:281743-388997 GCA_001517045.1 Pseudotsuga menziesii
CAACGGACTCGCGGGTAAGTGATGAGTTCATCAAGTAAATGACGAGTTCGGCGAGAGGCGAGTTTACCCTACGAGTATGTCACGAGTACTCGTCCCGGTGGTCGCTCGGCAAGACTCGACGAGACTCGCGAGTATTCAAAGAGTCTGACTACACTGTGTTAGACACACGTGCAACATAGTTGGAATAAAATCGAGGTCTTTTGCTTTCTCTAAAAGTCTTTTTTGGAGCACCATACTTTTTTGCATCTTGAATGGGTTCATGAGCCCAACCTGGATTTCTTTGATATGTAATCTCTTATGTGGGTGAATCAGCAGGTTTTCGAGGCTCCATCATATCATGATTCTTAGGTACATGCTCTTCTTTTTCTGTTTCTAATACTCTTAGAGCTGCAGGTTCCTCATCATGTATCTGATTGAAATGATTTCTTTTTGATTTGCAAAAAGCTGCATTGTCATCAAAGATAACATCTCTGCTGATCTCAATCTTTTTGTATTCAGGGACATATACTCTATATGCCTTTGATATCTCGTTGTACCCAACAAATATACCCTTCTTACCTGAAGGATCCAACTTTGTCCTTTTGTCCTTGGGAATATGTATATACATAGGACAACCAAATATCCTTAGATGTCTGACATCTGGAACTTCTCCTGAAAACACTTCTTCTGGAGTTTTATTTTGAAGTACTTTATGAGGACTTCTGTTTTGTACATATACAACAATCCTAGCTACTTCTGCCCAAAGGTACATTGATAAGTCCTGATCATGAATTATGGCTTTAACTGCTTCTATAATTGATCGGTTCTTTCTTTTTGCAACACCATTTTGTTGAGGATTGTAAGGAGTAGAAAGCTCCCTCTTAATCCCAGCTTCTCTACAGAATGCCTTGAAGTCACCCGATGTGAATTATCCTCCATTATCAGATCTTCAAATCTTTATATTTCTCTTAGAAAGATTTTTCAACAAGAGCTTTAAATTCTATAAACTTACTAAACACTTCATCTTTATTCTTTAAGAAATAAATCCAAGTTTTGTGAGAAAAGTAATCAATGAAAGAAACATAGTAAACATACCCGCTGAGTGAAGTAGCTGGCAGAGGTCCACATACATCTGAATGAATTAGATCCAGAACTCCTTTTGCTTTATTGTCAATGCTTGGAAAAGGATTCTTCATGTTCTTTCCTTGTGCACATCCTTTGCGCATTCCATCATGGAACACTTGAATTTCTGGAAGACCTTTCACCATCTTGTTGACAATTGGTAAGGCTTTATAGTGAATATGAGCAAACCTTCTACGCCAAAGTTCACATGGATTTATAGTACTGTGTACTAAGGCTTGATCTGCCTTTCCTTTTAACTTGTACAATCCATCTTCATGAACAGCAATCATAACAGCATCATCAATATTCTTTCTTCTCAGCCACATAAGAACTTGGCCATCGACAAAAGCTACTCGGAACCCTTTCTCTTCCAATCCTGAAATAGATAGGAGGTTCTTTTGCAGACCAGGTACATATAAAACATTTTCCATTTTCAAATGTTTTCCTGGTCTGCAAAAGAACCTCCTATCTATTTCAGGATTGGAAAAGAAAGGATTTCGAGTAGCTTTTGTCGATGGCCAAGTTCTTATGTGGCCTAGAAGAAAGAATATTGATGATGATGTTATGATTGGTGTTCATGAAGATGGATTGTACAAGTTAAAAGGAAAGGCAGATCAAGCCTTAGTACACAGTATTATAAATCCAAGTGAACTTTGGCATAGAAGGTTTGCTCATATTCACTATAAAGCCTTACCAACTGTCAACAAGATGATGAAAGGCCTTCCAGAAATTCAAGTGTTGCATGATGGAAAACATGATAACTCTTCCTATCCTGAAATTTACATCATATATCAATCATGAGCATACATATGCATATGTGAGGATCATTGAAAGTAAGACAATCACAGAGTGAACACAAGATTACCCTGGGAAACCCTCTTGGGGTAGAAAACCCAGCCAAAACTTCTCTTTAGATTCTTTAACAAAGTACAATACCAGTACAAGACATTAGAGTAACAACTTTGAACTCAGAGAGCTGAAACAATACCTATGTTTCAGCACTCACAAACTTTACTAATAGTTGATAACACACTTACAGTAACCCAACAATAACACCAAAGATGACTGGCTTCACCTCTTGCTGTAGCAGATTTATGGCAGTCTCTGTAACAGCCAATCTCTGTAGCAACCTTATCACAATTGCTGTAGCAGCCCTATTGTAGCAGAACACACTAGATATATGACAGCCTTATGATAGCAGAAGACTTCATAAAAAATTGTGTAACCAAATGGTAAGTGATGGCCCCTTTTTATACTTGGGCTTGGATGCCCTAAGCAGCCCCCTAGGACCTCCCTAAGCAGCCCCCTAGGACCGCCCTAAGCAACCCCCCTTTGGACCTCCCTAAGCTAGCCTCTAAGCAGCCCTCTGCTATGAAGTTGACACTTGGCATGAATTTGACACTTGACATATTACTTGACACTTGTCATAATCAAATCTTTTATGTATATGGTTTAATTACATCAAAAAATATCTTCCAAAGCTATATATTTTAACAGGCTAGAGGTTTGCCCCTAGTTGCTTGGGATGTTTGCATTATCCCCAAGAATGAGGGGGGCTTAGAATTGATTGCTGTGGCCACACATGGTAGTATTTTGGCAACCAAGTGGGTGGTTCGATGTCTCAAGGGTGTAGCACCATGGTAGGTTCTCTTTCGACACCGAATTCTGACATCTCAGCACCAAGGCAAGAAATGGGGCAGATTTGTCTTATATGACATAATCTCCTCGCCCTCTCTGTTTCTGGTTGGGGGCTCTATCATCTTTAGGAGTATTTGGACATTGTGGAGGTTGGTAGTTGGGTTGGTTCAGTGGCAGTGGGAGGGAAGCAGAGTTGGGTGGGACATTGCCTCTCGACCGGTTTGGAGTTGGCGGGACCAGGGAGTTTACATTACAAAGTTGTCGCGGTTCCAGTCAAGACAACTGAGTCAGAACGGTATCTTTCATTGGCGCAATCTTTGAGATTTTGAGGCTCGCTTATGGATGTTGTGCAGTCTGCTTGCTCAGGAGTTTGGGATGATGGCCTTTGATCACCTTGCGATCATGGAGATACAAGCCTATCTCCCATTGTCACATTTGTTCAAATTCAAAATGAACACCAGTATGCCAGGGCCTTTCTGGAGAGATTAGTAGTGGAGCTTTGGTATTCTGCTGTGGCAGTATGATTCTCGTCGTATGTATGCAACTCTTCATTAGCCTCACCCCCTTTTGCCAACACTCAACATAAGATGGATTTTGTCAAATCCAGAGGTGCGGTGGATTCGACAGTTACACAATGTTTGGTTGATGCGGCTTTCCTATAAGCTGAGAATGTTTGCTTTTTTGGTGATCTATCAAGGGCTTCTGTCCAATGTCTGGTTGGCTAAAGTATGGCTTCTCAGATAGTCTATGCCCTACGTGCCAAAGACCGAAGACGATTAAGCACATCTTTTGGGACTGTATATTTGCCAAAGACTGTTGGAGATTTGTGGAGGAGCAGCAACCCGAGTTGTTCTTAAACAAACTTTATTGGAGAGCAGCTCAACTTGGAGATGGCTATTCCCTTGTACAGGATTCACTCTCTAGTTTGTGGGATTGCTTGCGGATAGCTGCTTTGTTCATCCTATGGAATCTCAGGTACAAGTATGTTTTTGATCAAGAAAGCAGTTCTGTTTCAACTTTTATTGCGCTTTGGAAAGATGAGGCACATCATTAGTTACTGGCCAAGGGCGCCCGATTAATCAAGGATGCCAAAAAGTTGGATCCTATTGTATATTCTGATTTTATTTCTGCTCTTGTAAGCTTCAGGAAGTGGATAGGATAGGCATTATATATAGTATATACCCTTCCATTGCTAGTTTTTTTATTGTAAATAAGTTTATATGAATATAAAATGTTATTTTCAAAATAAAATAAAATAAAGGATTACTTATAATAACACAAACTACAGATAAGTCTTGAACGCAGATAGGTCCTTATGGGGAAGTCGTAAAGTGAATGACAGGATGTCTGGTAATGTTAGTAATCTATCTGTTAAAACTCAAGATCAAGTATCTTGCCATATTTAGTAAGCATCATCTTCTAACTTTTGATTGTAATTACTCCATAACATATCAAGGTTGGGATAACTTAGTAAGCACTCTTATGTTTCCTTCTTGTCTTGGAGTGGACTTGACCCAATTGGAATCATTGGGTACTATTAGGTTTTTAAGTAGGATGAATGTAAAATCGCAGAGAATTGTGCTTCAATGAAAAAATTATTGTGAGTCTGGGATTGACATTATATCCATTGTCGCTGGGTCTAAGTTTCTTGCAAATATTATGGATGGCCTACAAATGTAAGATTTATGTTTCCTGTAAAACCTTGCCTACTTTATTAAGTCACGTTATTAAAGTCTGCCACATGTTAACTGCATGGAGTAATATCCAGACATTCTTTTTTCCTATTAATATTTACAACCACACCCACAGAGGGTTTTGAACCCGGGTCTAATATCCAGACATTCTTGCTGTACTTGCCCATTGATTCTCTTCCAACTAAAATATTAAGCAAATTTATAGATTCAAAGTTTACTACAATATGGCTAAAATGTCTATTTCATCTCTGTTTTAAGTGGATCCTGTGTTTTAATCTTTGATCCTCCATCGCAGGCCCTCTCGCATTCTGTACATGCCATGATGTTTATAGTAAATACAGTTTGCAGGCTTGCAGATGTAACTTGTAAGTTGTAAGCATGAAAAAATAAATTTATACTCTTTTGAATTAACAATTAACTTAAAAATAATTTATTACTTGTATTTATCCTATAGTTCTAACTCACAGGGTTGGAACATTATTAGATACAAGTATTGCAGGTGGTTTGAATCCCAATATTTCAATTGTCTCATGTTATGCTTTGGCTGGAATTGCGTTTTGACTCGATCTTTGGCTTGTATATGACCTCTCAAGTATATTCTTGTGAGAGTGCATGATGTTTAGAACATGTCTTCTTGAGTTATTCATTTCTACCACTGTTCACTTTATCTATGATGGCTCCTGCTGAAGTGTGGGTATTGTGGCAATGTAGGACATCTAGACATAGATGAGTTCTTCTTTGAGTCTCGTTTCTCATGGTGGTCATTTATTGAAGATTTGCTACATCCATCTTGTTACGTTTTGATATTGAACTGATCTATTTTGTCGGGTAAGGATTGAGTTTAGGATCCTCTAGTTGACAGCTTATTATGCTGTTTATTCAGATATGTTTGTTTGGATGCCTGCATTGTCCAAATTTTAGATATTTATTTTCTGAAGATTCATATAGTTAAATTAAACCCCATCCCTAAATTTGAACCTTCACCCTAAAATTCATAGAACACTTCTGCTTCTTCTATAATGCAGTTTCTTTAACTGCACCAACATTCATATAAAAGCAGAACAATCCATCAAGAAGAAAATTTAAGCTGGTAGCATTTAATATGTCAAAAAACTGAACAATCAAAACATTGGTATATATAACATATTTAGCATCAAAACAAAGTTGTGTTTCTGAGAGAATAAAGAAAGAGAGAAATTGTCTTAATGTCCACTAATGACCCAAAACAGGTCGACTGGACTTGAAATTACAACAAATAAAAATAGCAAGATAGGAGTGTCTAGGTTATATCCTCCCTAAAGTTGAAAAGAGAATGTAAAATAAAAGCATAATATCCAGGTTTGAATATTCTGGACACTCAAATATCATTATATGAGTGAAAGCCACACCTACCTGTCAGCATATACTCTTCTAGTTGATAACTAGTCTCCCAGGCAGTTAGGATGAAGTTTGAATTCCGACATTATCTAGAAAGCAGCCTCATGAACTTTTAAATAATAAGCTGGATGGATTTGCTCCATGTCCTGCTTTTTCTTCCTGTGGCTTGATTGATTTCTATATGTTTTTCTTCATTCTTCTTTCCTCTCTTCTTGCTCCATTGTTTTGCATAAATATGAAATTTTATGCAGAATGTTTTGAGAAATTTAGAAGACTCTTCACTAAATCATTTGGTACATGTTTATTGTTATAAGTTAAGCTTTATAAATATGTTAAGATCCTTCTTCTCTTTGGGGACTTTGTGATGAAACCATTTCTCTGTAGACTTTGAAGATAACTAATTTTATTATTTTTCCTTTAATGACACATGCTCACAGACAATCTCCATTAGAACTTTCTAAATTACAATACAGTCAAAAGTGCACCTTTTTCCTTTGTTGAACTGATGTAGAATATTTTATGTTAAATATTCTGTTATTGCAGACTCGGGGATATCTAGATATACGAGACACGGTCCAATGTGTTGAAATTGCAATTGCTAATCCTGCAAATCCTGGAGAGTTCAGAGTTTTCAATCAGTTTACTGAGCAGTTTTCTGTGAATGACCTAGCAAAAACTGTTATAAAGGCTGGTGAGAAGTTAGGCCTGGAAGTCAGGACCATCAATGTGCCCAACCCTCGTGTTGAGGCTGAGGAACATTATTACAATGCAAAGCATACAAAGTTGATTGAGTTGGGATTGCGGCCTCATTTCTTGTCTGATGCACTGCTGGACTCTCTTCTTAATTATGCCATGAAGTATTCTGATCGTGTAGACATGGCACAGATTATGCCTGCCGTTTCCTGGAAGAAAATTGGAGTGAAACCAAGGTCTGGTGCCAGAAGTTAGTTTCCAAAGTGAGATAAACTAGTTATTTTTGGCAGTATGAAACTTTTGTAACTGTCTCCTTATCAGAATAATAGTTTGTAGTCATACCTAGTTCTGAGGAAAAGGATAAAGTCTTAACATGTTTGTAGGGTTTCATAAAACTAAGATTGCTTATTCTGTACCTGTAAAAAAGTCATGTACGCACTGACTTCAGGTCTGGTGCTTCACGAGTTAAGTTCTAAAGTAAAATAAATTTTTCTTTCTGCAGTATGAAACCTTTGTAACTGTCTCCTTTGTCAGATTTTTCCTGACTAAGAATGCCTCTTCTGTATCTGGAAAAAAGTCATGTACGCACTGACTTCAATGTTCAGCTTTTTCAAATAGAGTTTGTCTATATTCTGACTGAGATCTTTTGCAGAGAATGCCTTTCCAAGGATTATTTTTAAAGAATACAATGTTCTTTATGCTTATGATACATGCATGGACATAATGAATTAATCAATTTCCTTGTTTCTTGAAGTAGTTTACTTCACATCCTCTAAAAATGAAGAAGGGAATGATGGACAAGTCTGAAGGTAGTGCTCTTTTCTCAACGTCACATAGATTGTTTCTGTTACTCACCAAGTAGCAGGGATTGTACTTCTCATGTTTTTTATTATATTTATGATTGTCAAATGATGCTGTTATTTAATAGGAAAATGACCACATACAGAAATGCGTATACCGATTGCCTCCAGTATGCAGGTTTCCATAAGAAAAACAAGTGCATTGCTCTGAACTCGTAACCTAAATATTATAATTGCGAGATTCATCACGATTTATGTGCACTGGTAAACTACTCTATTAGAGTTTCACGGTAAAAGTAAAGATCAGATTTTGAGTTCTGGAGTGAGAAGCCTTTATCAAGGTAGGATTGAAAGGTCAAAGGAAGCACGTTTCAACATTCATATGTATTCTGTAATGATCAAGGAAAATGTAACAGTTCCAAATTTATATCAGAGACATTGACAGGAAAAGGTGTTCACTGTGAATAAAAAATTGACTGGAAAAGGCCAGAGTTTATCTGTCGGTTTACAATATATATATATATATATATATTATAATGGCAAAAAAGTTTCTGTTGAATAGCTTGAAAAACCCAACACCAAATCCATAAATTGTAAACATCCATCTCCATCTTTAAGATTGTGCCAGAATACTCAACTTCTAAAAGACATTTTCTTCTCATCAATACTTCAGCTGTAGCTTCCAACAATAACGCATTGTTCCACAGGCCTCAAAGTAAGTATAATACTGTTCTGTTCTAATAAGTAATCATGTGTAGTTACAGTTAAGAAACCCCTACTAAAGAAATTCAGGGAACCAAAATATTGATGTGCTCTGACCTTTTGGGTTATCTCAGATATGTACAAGGAAACTGATTGAGAAGAAGATAATTGCTACTGGAGAAGCAAGATTCCTTATATGTGCAGAGTCTGTCAATGGATTATTGATCTATGCCTTATGTACAAGAACACCAGCTTGTCACAACTATTTCACAAAGAGAAAAGCGATAGAAATCATTTGTAAATAGTAGAAATTTTCAGTGGATGGCTAACACATAAACTATTTATCTTCTCTGGAAACTATCCTCGTCTTCTCAAAACAACTGAACCAGAGTAAACATTTTGTTGTTTGGTTATTATCTCTTTAGTATCTCGAGACAAATTCTTTTTGAATTTTAGAGTCTAGATTCAATCTAGAGGGTTGAGTCTTCTGTGTTCATAATAACTTCAAAACCTGAATAATAATGATATAACATGCACAGCTAGTGTACCGAAATTTGTCCAAGGAATAAGACACCATAAGCTGAGAGTCACATTAAATGCACCGGAGGGATAAGGCAATATTTGTGTGGATAAAAATGCCCAACAATTGCAGAAATTCCAGGTTCAAGAGCAAACTGTATTTGAGCGTCATGGTTATCTCAGGTTCAAATCACAATTCATGGCTATGAATTTAACCCTACAGGATATTGGCAGCCGTTGTGGAATGCATTATGACAAGCACTGAACAAAACTCAGAAATAATAGGTCAGACCAGCAATGCAGAGAAAAACCTGATTCTAGGTGGCCTGTCTACAAGGGAATACCTCGCTATCATCATTGTCTCCTTTGTAAAACGATGATTTTATTGACATTAAGAAGCATCATACCTCCATTTTATTCATGGCTGGAAGTTGGAACAAGCGTATGGACACTGTTCTGTTAAGAAACAAAGGTAGCATCGGTCTTTGTGTTCTCATTGATAGAATTTTTCTTTACTCGTTACCACTGTCATTGCAATCTACATTGAGGACCTCAAGAAAATCCATGTTAAACGTTTTGGGGTCTCTGTCAAGCATAGAGGTTGAAAATCAAGCTCCCAGTTCTGGTTAGTCATAGTAAGCCAAGTCTGACTCAGAGTATATGAAACTCTAAATTAAACGCCAGGAAATAGTCTTTCACTAAGAGACATTTCTTTAACAATTAGTAGACATAAAGTTCTCTGGTTGTTGGGTATGGCTCAATTCAACCTGACCTTCCATCATGGATATAGGCTAAGTTGTTGAATGTGACCTCTCAAACCAACAGGTTCTACATGCAAACGAGTGTTCAGGTTCTGCATTCAAACCAGCATTCAACTGCTGTGTTTGCTGTCACTGATTTTTCCTATTAGATTGTATACCATGCCCAAAGTTGGCCCCTTTCCAACCTTAAGCCCAATTGAAATGCAGACAAAAGTAAAATGAATTGAGGTTCTGTTGAAGGCTCAGGGGAGATCTGGGCAATGCTTAGATCCTTTGTGAAGTTTGATCAGTTTTAACTCTTCTTATCTGATTCTGGATGCTTGTGTATTTGTTTCTTACAAAACTTAAAAGATAACCCTTTTCGATCTTACAATAAACCTGAATAGTATGATCCCAACTCAAACTAAAGGTGCCGACAATTTCTTCTAAAACCTGCCTTATATATTATGCATTACATGAGTAAGGAAACTTACGAATACATGAACCAGACAACAGCAATCAAACAGAGACTGCAGATTTCATTCATTTATAATCACAACACTGCAGATTTCAGAAGACTGCAGGTTTCAATAATTTGTATATACAACAAAATGAATACTACAGTGAGCACAATCAACCACACTAAATAGCTTCATACATGCTTATTCTCTGTAATAAGTTTGAAATTATCCTCAACCAAAACAGTTTCCAAATAAAGAAAGGAAAGATAAGATACTTATCTCTTTATGTTGATATGTTTCAGAGCAGCTTATTGTGGGGGGCCTGATTCCCTCCCTATCAAACCATTAAAGTCTTCGCCAAAAAAAATCAAGCAAGATGTCACTTCTGTAAATTTTACTTATTCTTTCAACTGCCTCGGCTCTTGGCACACTTTAACTTGATTAAAACAACACAGGAATTCATCATTTATTTGTTCCACAGTCCCTCAAGCATGCCCTTTCCTTCTATGCTCTTCATAATGGTCAAGGTGTGCCCAAGCAGCTGCCTGCTACAGGATTCTTTCCAGCAGTATGACACCTCTAGAATGATATCGTATAACTCTATACACAACAAAACAGGCCAACAATCCTCCAAGATTTTAAATTCTTGCTTGATTGCAGTCGAATGGTGTCTAGTATCTCTCAAAAGCCACTCTTTCACCTGTGCATGTTTCGGTTATTAGGTGGGCTGAGTTCTTATTTTCTAAAACCCTCTTATTTCTTCATAAATCTCTTTTTCCTTCTTGTTACCCCCTATTTGTGTAGGGTGTCCACATAAAATTTTCAGAAGAGTTCCAACGCTGAGGGGCTGACCTAGACAGATTGAAGGCATTGTTTTAAATTGTTCTGAAATCCTAACAGCAAAAGAGCAGAAATAAGCCCTCGAAACAAGAGTTCTGTAACAACAGTAAGAGGTTTGAGTCAGGGCATGTTCTAAGTAGTTCTGGGCTGCCTTTCAGTGTTTATGGAGAATTGATGAAGGGCTACTCTTGGTTTGCATAGGCAAATTGGAACTCTGCAGTTCTTGAAAGCATGGAAATCTCATTAAATGGCAGGCAGATTTTTGGATTTGGAGATCAAAGACAAGGTTTTCTAAACAACATCAAAACTGAACCTGGGCATGGTTTCCCCTTCAAGCAGAGGTGAAGCAGCAATTGATCATTCTGGGCATTTTGGGATGAATCTGGGCATAAAAGAGAGCCCTATAACAAGTTACAACGGCAGAAGATCTCAAGTTTTGCTAATGCTGACACTTCAAATCACCTTTGATCCCTCATCGCTATAGCCTAGGACTCTAATCCTAGGGAAGCCCCCCTCAAATTGGAGAACCAACCGGATTCCGGAAGTGCAGAGAGGTAGTTGTCAAGGTGACAGTGGATAACACCTTTAGGTTGCAGCTGGGCTAGCTTGTTTTTTGGGGCATTGATCACACATGCCGTTTCAGGCTGTAACATTTTGGTGCCGTTGTCAAGGATAAAGCCCTTCTTCCAGAAATTTGAAGATCGTGCTTCTTGACATTTTGTGGGAGGTTACTAAAGCGGATTTCTCTTTTCACATGGTGACTCCATGAAGGGAAGAAGCCCTTGTCCTTACAGATTTTTGAAGATTTGTTGTTTGTAAGGTGAAGCAAGCAGCATTTTGAAGGCATTGAAGGTTCACCTTGGCAACTCCACACATTTGGTATCGATGGAAAAGTATTTGGTAGTTTCTTAGAAGAATAACAAACATGACACTACCTCCGTGGATAGCAGAATATTTTGCTCTTCTTGATTTCTCAAACATCCCAGGTTTTCCTAACAAGCTACTAGAGTCATGATTCTTGACATATGCTTCAAAATTTGGCATTAAACATGAAGATGTCTTCATGAGGTTTTTTGTGCTCAGTTTGCAAAGAAATGCATGTATTTGGTTTGAAGGCCTTGGTAAAGGAAAAATCTCTTCTATTGCAGAATTGATGGAAGCATTTTGCAGCCATTGGTGTCCTGAAGATCATGAAACTAGGGTGCCCTATGTTGAATTCATGAAGGGTATGTTCAAAGAAGAAGACCATGTTGAAAATCAAGCCCTTGAAGAGAATTTTTTAGAAGTCCATGATGAAGCCAATGAGGTTGATCAACAAGAGCATGTCCAAGATGAAGTCCTTGAGGTTTTCCAGCCATTTGAGCATGATGGTGTTGCTGATTTGGAGCAGCATACAGAGATCTTTAGTGCAGATCTGAGGTAGCCTATTCTGCCCTCTCTTAGGGTTGATATAGGCCACCAGTTTCAGCCTCTTCTTTCAAAGTATACTGCAGATTTGGAATAGCAAGGAGAGTATGTGATTGCAGGTTCAGAACAGTTGAGTTTGCCCCCTTCAGAGGCAGATTTGGAGCAGCTCTGTTTGCCCTCTCCTAGGCCAAGTATGAGCCATGTCATTCAGAATTCCTTGTTGGTGTTGTTGATGTTTTGGAACGGCAAAGTGGCTCTAATGGGAAGTTTTATGGTGGCGTGTTTTTCATCCCTATCCAAATTTGGATTGAAGGGGCTTGTGAGAGGGATTTCCCTCTTTGGCAAGTTTTCCATGATCTAATGCAGTTTTCCATCCCTATCTTGATCGAGACTGTTGCATATGCTCAGCTCATTCTTGACTTCGTCTTGTCTTCGTTCATTACCAAAGATAAAGAGAGGAGCCTTAGCATGGATCAAATGCTAAGGTGACTTCATTGGCTGCATGATTTCACTTGACTTGCCCTTGCTCATTAGTTAGAGTAGGGTAGGTAAGACGAATAAGCTCTTGCATGAGTAGTAGTTGATGTGTTTTTTGGAGAAGATTGTGTGATGCAGTATTTTGATTTAGATTTTTATGGTCAAAGCTAAGGACATGCCAAAGTTACCATAACTGAACCAATGGTCGAACTGGTCAACCCTAGAAACCGGAACCAGAATGGAACAGGGAAAAAATCGGATCACAAAACCAGTCCACCAAAAATACATAAAACATTCAAATTTTGAAAAATTACATCTATATTCATGTGCATCCATGTGAATCAAAACCATTATACACAAATTTGCAAAATTTCTCATATATATAACAAGTGTGTATACAACCAAAATAGCACAAGTGCACTCCATATATGAATCAAAATACATTAACAAAAACACTCTAAATGGCTTTTATAATCCAAAAATAACTTTAAAATAACTTTATACTAGATAGTGTTCCATCACATGGCTTTAATACCACAATGTTGGCATGTTGGAGCACATATTAACATAAAAAGGAGAGATGAGAAAGAAACCTTAACACCATATACACTAATTGAATTGCCACACAAAAGGTATAGGACATGCACATATATTTATTATTTATACAACCCATGAGACTTTGGCCAGTTCACTAATTTACTAATTTTGGTGAGATTTCTCTATGCATTGTGTTCTACTTTTTATCCTAATGTTATATTCCATTTCAACCTTATGACATATTTTCTTGCAACTTGTGACACCTTGATTCCTCTATATGACATTCTTCACACTAGAGATTAGGACTTAATATCAAGATCATTTAAGACACTTCACCTAGGATTCATCAATTTACCTTGGTCACACGACTAACTCATAACACATTACAACATTTCAATGGTTTAAGCATGATCATAACACTTTCCAGAATGAACATTATTAAAACTCCTTGCAATCATGCTTGCTGCAAAGTATCTTGATCTAGTGTTGTGCCTTGTGCAATCCCTTGAATGCATACTCCCTGGTTCAAGATCCAACAAGTCTTGGTTTTTTGTTTCAATAAATTGCTTGTCTCAATTTAATGCCCATTTGTAAATGCAACTTCAAAATTGAAATTTATAATAAAAACCGCATTGAATCTTTTACTTGCACATTGGAAACAAGAAATCAAACCACTCAATGACACAAGAAATTTTTGGACAAATCCCTTGGAAAAACCATAAAGGGAAAGCCAATTCAAGAGATAATTTTATTTCATCCCACTAAGAATTTTCTGGAAGATTTACAACAATACATGTAGCATTAAATGCACAAAACAAACCTTGTTTTTTGTGTCAAAAAACACAAAGCAATTCAAAACCTGTATGACTCGCGTATGGATTGTACAAACAATATTTCATGTATGAATATTATTTAATGTGTTTCCCTTTGCCTCATTTTTGGTGCCATCTTTGCCTATACGACCTACACAAAATTGTTGTATAGTTGCATCCATTTTCATGCCAAAACAATCATTTGTCCTTGCTATATGGAACCCTTGAAATATGTGCCCTCCTCACATGTGTTTTTGCCTTGAAAATTGTGTTGTGCGGACTCAACTATCAGTGCAATAAATGTTGTATGACTGCTTTAATATGTGTGCCCTCTGTTGGTGTTTGTAGCTACATGAGGCATCTTCACACGTCAGCCCAAAGAAGATATTAATAAAAGGTAATCTTATCATGATTGAAGACACGTCGTCCCAGTCAAGAGTGTACAAGTCGGCCCTAGTAAAAGTGAAAGTGCAAACATAAAGAAGTATAAATAGAGGACGCCTTCCTCATTTTAACCATCAAGCAATTCACTCAAGTTATTTGGAGAAGTGCACAAGAGAGACAAAGAGGACTATTCTTGGGTTGAAGAAGACTATTTATGGGTTTGCTATTGTTGGCAAGTTTCCTCCTTTGGCTCTAGGGTTTGTCTAGAGCTTGTCTATGTGACGATTCTTGTATCTGGATGTACTATTATATCTTGAACTGATATCTCTGAATAAGAAGAAGGTTCCTAGGTTTTCTTCCCTTGAAGGGTTTCCCAAGAGAAATATGCGTCTCTTTGTGTTTCCACGCATGGTTATCTTTCAATGATCCTATTTTTGTTTCCATTGTAAATGAATAAAGTTATATAATTATGTTTCTTAAAATCTAACATGGTATCATAGTAGGTTTGAAAATATGCCATTGTCGAAAACTAGGGAATCCAAGTTTGGACCCTTCTCTCCATAGAACAACTTGAAAATAGCACTTGTGAAACTCGCCCTAGGAGGGTGCACCTTTATGTGGAGGCAATTTCCAGCTTGGTGAAACTTTTATTTTTGACCTAATCCTACTAAGGTCAAGAACTAGGGCTTCCTATTTTAATCACTTTTGACCATCGATTGGGTTCGACCTTAGCATTCTCCAACTCGCCCTAGGAGGGAGCATCTATATGTGGAAGTAGATTTCAGATCCAAGAAGTTTCAAATTTTGACCCTCTCCTACTAGGGTTTTTGGACCAAGTTTCAGTTTTCATCCTGCAGTCAAGATGAACAATGTTAAAGTGGAAGATATACTTGATGAGACTTCCAACTTCAACTCTTGAAAGTATAGGGTACTTATTATCTTGGAGGAGAATGCTCTCCTGAAGACAAGAACTCTCCAATATCAAGATGACAAGAGCAGACTCAATTGCACCCTACCTCATGAAGATTTCTTATCTAAGAGATCAATTGAGCACCATTACGGAAATGGTTGAAGACAAAAAGCTTGCCATAATGACCCTCAACGGTCTTACCCTTCTTGGGAACCATTCATTCAGAGTATTAGTGGGCGGTCCAAATTGCCCAAGTTTGATTGATTATGGGTAGATTGTACTCAAGAAGAAACTAGTTGCAACTAGAGGCAAGTTACATGGCCCTCAACATGAAGAAATCCAAGCCTTTACAACACATGCCAAGAAAGGAAACATTAGGGAAAAATCAAGGCATAAAAGATAAAGGTGAAAGGTCAGATCAAATTCCAGAACAGAAGAAGAAGAAGGATCTTTCACAAATTCAGTGCTTCAGATGTTAGAAGTACAATAACTATGTCAGACAGTGTCACCGAACAAAAAAGAGAAAGCACCATGCCTCAACTACTAATGTTGATGAAGATACTCCACAAAAGAGTTCAAGGAATGATTATCCCGAGGAAAGTACAAAAGATCATTGAAAGGATTACTTCTAATACACTCTATGTGTGCACCAATGATTCCATTATCTAGACGTTGCGATTGTCATTGGTGATGTATGAAGATCCAGGTTGTAGTTTCTTCAATGGGATTCCGACAAGAAAGAAGATGAAGACTAGAGGACTCCCGAGATTTCTGCAAGGAGGATGAGATCAAGAGGAATCCTGCAAAATAACAAAGATAAGTATTTATATTATCAATTGCTCTTGTAGATCATATTTGAATGTTTTGAACATATTTTTCATTACAGTTGTATGCAAATATATATTCCTAGGATCAGGAAGTATGTTATAGTGTAACATGATGAGCATATGATATAGTCTTCTTTTCTATGACTGATATTGATGAGCAATAAGCTCATGTAGTGCATTTTATGGTTGAGTAAGTAGCCTTTAGTGTTGCATAACATTCTATGATCCCTTGATGGAGCTAGTATAGGATTAAACCTTTTTGTTAACATGCCGAGAGCAATGTACGCTCTCAATAGTGTGTTCTGGTGGAGATGGAAGGCATCTAGATAGTTACCAAGTGTGTTTGGGATATGGATGGATGTTGTGTTGATGCATTGGCTAAGATGCTTACATAATTGTGTGAACTATTGCCAGTGCATTGAACGGTTCATATGATTGAATTTCATGATCAAGCAATGTTGCTAACTATCTGACTGAATTTGACTTGTAGGGAAAGACCATATGCTATGACCTACAAGAGGAGGAGGATGAGACTTGTTCTGAAGGACAAGTGATGCATATTTAGATCCCGCTGATTTTTATTGTTTGAGAGAGAGTAGGATGCTCTGAAGCGGAAAGCTTCTAGGAGCATGGCTCTCAAATCAGGATCCAAATCAGGTAGCAAGATGGCTTTCATGACAAAGGGAGCAACTAAAATGAATGTGATGAACAAGTGATGATTGTTCAATAGTGACAACAGATATACATGGATCCATTACATTCAGTCATATGTAGACCCATGACCCACAGGTCCAGAGGATCTCATATAGAGATTAACGGTTGAGAGTAGGAGGCTCTAATGAATGTCAATCTCTCTACCGTAGATGTTCATTCTTTCGATTATTATGAGCGACAATTGGCTTTTGGTTGGATTCATGGAAGATTCTAGAAGTGGTTACAACATTACTTATGCCAAAGAGAAGAGTTAGCATGCTCTCCATTTTAGTCCATGAGGACGAGAGCCTTAGGATTCAACATGCTGCAGATGGTGACATCAAGAAGCACAAAACCAAAGTTTGAAGCCCTTCTCTCAGAAAGAGGGAATTGATTATGATGAGACATTTGCTCCAATTTCCAGGTACTCTATTATCAGGTCCATTATTTCTCTTGCTTGTGTCATGGGTTAGAAATTACATCAGATGGATATAAACACTGCTTTCTTCAATGGTATAATTGAGGAAGAGGAATATATGGAGCAACCTAAGGGTTTTGTTATACTTGAGAAGGAGTCTCATGTTTGTAGGTTGAAGAAAGCTCTTTGTGGGATTAAGTAGGCACCCCGGGCTTGGTATTCCAGAACCGACAAATACCTGATAGAGTTTGTCACGTACAAGAGCGAGTTGACTTATAAATTTAAGATGAAAGACCTAAGGTTGATGCATTATTTCTTGGGTTTAGAGGTGTGGCAAGGACCTGATTTTCTTGGACAAGGGAAGTATACCATTGAGATCTTGCACAGATTTGGTATGATGGGCTGTGATTCCATGGCTACAAATATCGAGGCAAATCTGAAGAAGTTACATGATTCTTCCATATCTTCAGATTTAGTGGATCTAATAATGTACCACTGGTTGATTGGTGCCTTGTTGTACCTAGTTAATACCAGGAAATATATATGTTATGCAATGAATGCATTGAGTCAACACATGGTCGAACCGATACAAGTACATTGGACAATGGCTAAGCATGTGCTAAGATATCTTTGCGGTACAGTTGGTTATGGGTTGAGATATACCTCAAGTGATAGAGTGAAGTTGGTAGGCTTCATCGATTCAGATTGGCCTGGGAGTGCAGTTGACAGAAAAAGAACCTTTAGGTGTTGTTTTAGCTTGGGATCAGTGATGGTTTCTTGGTTCAGTAAGAAACAGTCTTATGTGACACTCAATATAGTAGAGGCAGAGTACATCGCAACTAGTGCAGCTAGTAAGGAAGTTGTTGTTGCCTTATTCGCACCTCGAGTAACGTGGCAAAAATCTTCAAGCCACTAGGTGCGACCTTGGGGGAAAGCTCGAGCCAAGTGTTGTCACCTGATACTCAGCTCCTTCGTCTAGGACAACTCCTAGTGAAGCCAAGGGGGGTGGACCCTAATGAAAAGTAAAATCTAGGGTTTTTACTCTACGAGAGAAATAATTAATTATAAGAGTTTTAATATGGAAAGGATGAAATTAAAGATTACCAATTACTGCAAATGAGATTAACCTTAGCAAAACTTTAACTCAAATTAGATACAAAATATTCAATGACACATTGCGAGATTAACTTATGCAAAAAAGAATAGAATAGACCAGTGCCAAAATTAAAAGAGTGCTTGCAAATGTGGGTTGCTAGTGTAGTCTCAGTGAAAGTATTGCAGTATATCGGTTGGTAAATTTTAGATTATTAAATGAATTGATTAAGGAATGGGTAAATTCTTGGTTGATTTTATTTATGTGGTAATGATCTTGATTAGCTTAGGGGATGGGAACTCCTAATATACTCGGAGGTACGAGGAGTATGTCCAAAACCATTAACTGATGTGGCTACCCGCAAGGAATATGTGGGTTGGTTGGAGTCTCTGAGACTTATTCAACACTACACCAACAAGGGTGTAGCCTAACGACGTCTTGAGGTCATTGCCCAGTTGTTCTCGCTTCCTTTGTGGATTTTGCCACCGCAATGGCTTAATTCGAGGAGTTAGATTTTCTCCTGGGGATATTAATTTCGGGAGTGGAAACTAATTAAGCTAGTCACCTAAATTCCTTTCTGATACTTCCAACTGACCAGACGAAGCTGCAGTGGAAGTAGAGCATACGGGGATGAAGGCCTTGTAAATTTTTAAAGGTTTTAGAACAAGTTTTCTGATTTAGCAAAAGGTAAAACCGAGGAGTCTCTTTCTAGATTCAGTACTCGGGCAAGCCCTTATCCATGAACTTGTACTTTGGAAAGCGAGGGGGTTTATTTTAAACTCATCAGTGCATAACAAAATTGTTTTTTAATTACTACACTGCTCAAATCTTTTCCCTTATGGTACTTCGGTATAGTGCAGTGGGTAAGTATTCAGATTACTTTCGCAAAACTTAAACAAAGCATGAAATGATAAAGAAAAACAACTACGCTAACAACATATAAAGAAAACAGAAAAAATGACACCGACACAAAATTACCCCAAGAGGGATGGGGACTGGGCTCTGACGAGCCTACTCAAACTTTATTTTTCTTTTACAAAGATGCAGAAGAAAGTGCACTTTTGTCCTCAAATTGGGATCCAAAGGCTTATAACTTGTGAAAAGAATAATTTTTATTTGAGAGGGAGCTTTGTTTGTCTTCTTTTTTGTTGATTTTGTGAAAAAATTTCCAAAGCTTCCCTCTCTTTTATCGCAAACCTGCAAGAAACAAACAAGGAATTTTAGTGGAATGTGCCCAAAAGCACTTTAAGAGTGCTTTTGGAAAACTTCCAAAAAAAATTCCAAGTAACAACTGACTATAAAAAAGGAAAAAAACTAAGTAAGGCAAGCTAGAAAGCTTTCCTTCTTAGGATCTTTGCTTGCCTCTTGAAAAGAATGGCAAGCAAATCTCAAGCACTCTACGCCAAATAAATCAAATGAAATCTCTTTAATCTTCTTAACCAAGTACTTTGAAATTCAACTTTAAACTTGCGAGAAGAAGGCTAGATCTAATGTTAAAAAGAACAACTTGTAATTACGCAATAAGATCTAGATTTGGAAATTTAAATCTACTTTATATATGTCTTTGAAATGTAGATCTAAGCAAAGTAATGGCAACCAAAGTAAATTTGAATATTTTTGGATCGAGAAGTGATAGAACTAGGTGGAGCAAGCAATAGAAAAGAGATGGTGATGCCTCCTTTGGTGAGATCCGAGGGATGATGCTTCTTGTTTCAGAGCCCAATCGCTCATCAAATGCTCCAGCTCGGGTTTCCTGTAAAATACCTTCAACAAAATGCAAAGGGGATTAAAAGAACTTGTGTGAAATAATAATAAGATAAGCAATATTATAGATCCATACAAGAAATCATATAAAACTTGGTAACCTAATATATTCCACAATAAGAAGTAACCTAACAAGAATCACTTCCTATTCTTACCAAAATGTAAATTTCCTTACGAAGACAAGTAATCCCAACAATTGCAAAATATGAAAGAAGTTGATACATATTACCTCAATGATTTAGCATAAAGATAACATCAACCAAACATCTATGGATCCCACACGGAAATTGCCTCCAAATCCTTTGATTAACAATACTCAAAAAATATTACAATGTATGCAAGTCGGGGGTCGAACCGATACAAGTACATTGGACAATAGCTAAGCATGTGTTAAGATATATTTGTGGTACATTTAGTTATGGATTAAGATATACCTCAAGTGATAGAGTGAAGTTGGTAGGCTTCATCGATTCAGATTGGGATGGGAGTGTAGTTGACAGAAAAAACACGTTGTTTTAGCTTGGGATTAGTGATGGTTTCTTGGTTCAGTAAGAAACATTCTTATGTGACACTCAATATAGTAGAGGTAGAGTACATCACAACTAGTGCAGCTAGTAAGGAAGCAATATGGCTTTGAAAACTGCTTGCAAATTTGTATGGTCGGTATATTGATGTGACAATGATATTTTGTGATAACCAAAGCTATGTAAATCCCTCAAAGAATCCTATGTTCCATGATAGGTCCAAACATATTGAGATCAGATACCACTATATTAGAGACCTAGTTCATAAGGGACCAATGAAGCTCTAGTATATCCCTACAGATGAGCAGATTGCATGTATCTTTACCAAGTCTTTGTCCAAAGTGAAATTTGCAACCTTGCATACTCCTGTGAAAGGCTTGGAGTGGTGGATATTTTCTTCCTCGTGAAGGGACATTGCTGACCAATGTGACTATTAATGTGGAACAAGAGTTGTGCTTGAATCCTTGTAGAGTTGGTCCCTATGTAAGATGATCCTTGTGTGGGACATTCTCCTGTGTGGAGAGTACTTCTTTGTGGACTAGATTCCTGTGTGGGATGTTCTCTTGTGTGGAGAGTAATCCTTTGTGGAGTAGATCCCCGTCTGGGATGATCCATGTGTGGGATGTTCTCCTATGTGGAGATTTATCCTATGTGAAGTATGGGCCCAAAGAGGTGGACTAGTTGTAGTCATCATCTCCTTCCAGCTATAATGACTGGTAAAATGGAAGAAGTGTATTTCTTGGGAGTATAGCCCCCATTTGATTTGAGATCAATAAAGTGCTTGGAAGAAGTGTCTTCCTGGGGAGTGTGGCCTCTCTTCAATTTTAGACTGATAAAGTACATGAGGAAGTAATCCTCTCTGGTCTAGGATGACCAATATGATAAGGAAAATCATATATTATCATTAGAAAGATGACGCGGTTCTAATGGGGAACAAGGTTCCAGTGGGAACAGTTGTTCTAGTCAGAAGGACTTGATTAGAAGAGACCTCCCTTATGATGACGAGATGTTCAAGACAGTTGTGATGCTCAGATGATATCCATATGTGTTCTGACGTGATGATGCTTCCATAGCTAAGAGAGAGTGTTGGTGTTTGTAGTTGCGTGAGGCATCCTCACACAAGTTGGCCCAAAGAAGATAACAATAAAAGGTAATTTTATCAAGATTGAAGACAAGTCGACCCAGTCAAGAGTGTACAAGTCGGCCCCAATAAAAGTGAAAGCGCAAACATAAAGAAGTATAAATAGAGGACACCTTCCTCATTCTAACCATCAAGCAATTCGCTCAAGTGAGTCATAAAAGTGCACAAGAGAGAGAGAAGACTATTCTTGGGTTGAAGAAGACTATTTATGGGTTCGCTATCATTTGAGAGTTTCCTCCTTTGGCTCTAGGGTTTGTCTAGATCTTATCTATGTGACGATTCTTGTATCTAGATGTACTATTGCATCTTGAACTAATATCTCTGAAAAAAGAAGAAGGTTGTTGGGTTTTCTTCCCTTGAAGGGTTTCCCAAGAGAAATCTCTACGTATCTTTTTGTTTCTATGCATGGTTATCTTTCAATGATCCTATTTTATTTCCATTGCAAATGAATAAAGTTATATTGTTATATATTTAAAATATAACACCATCCTCGCTGCAAATTTCTCCTTCTCCTCTTCTCTTTAGCTCTTATTCTCTCTTCTCATTAAATGATAATAATGAATAAAAATAAAAATGTATTGTCCCTATATCTCCATTTTGTCTCTTCGTGAGGAAGTTATTTGGGAGTTATTTAGATCTAATGGATGAGATTAAATATTGGGCAATTTAAGATCTACAGTTGTGATATAATCTCTCATTATCACAACTTTAGTTACTTTATTCCTCATAAAGCAAAATTTCACTTAAACTTTATAACATAAAATTCATATCTAGAGACCACTTTAAGTCCCCCAGATGTTAATACACCAAGCCTATGTAGAATACATTCTGAGCTATAAACTCAATACTTCCTCTTAGCGAGAAAGGTGGTCTTCACCACTCCCAACTTCTCTCTAAATTTAATAAACTTTCTTTTCGTCAAATATTTTGTGAGGATGTATGCAACTTGCTCATATGTAGGAATATATTGAAGATGCACTTCCCCTCTTTGAACACAACCTTGAATGGAGTGGTACCTAATCTCAATGTGTTTCGACCGATCATGAAACGTTGGATTCTATGATAGTTTGATACAATTATGATTGCCACAATGAATCACAGTCTGATACAACAGTTGAGCAAGCATCTTGCAAAGCCATATGGCCTCACAACCTCCCAAACAGATGGCCATATACTTCGCCTCAATGGAATTCAATGCAATTGACTTTTTTTCTTTTTGTTGAACCATGACACTATTATTGAGCCCAAAATAAAGCATTACCTTGAAGTTCTCTTCCTGTCAACTGCACTACCTTCCCAATCCGACTCATTGAAACCAACTAGTCTAACTCCATCTTCATGGACATAACTCAACCCAAAATATACAATTCCATGCAAGTAACGAATAACATGCTTTGTTTCCACCTAGTGCAGTCTCCTAGGCTCAACCATAAACTGAGAGAGAGTGTTCACATTAAAACACATATTTGGTCAAGTGTTGATCAAATACATCAAGGATCCAATCAACTAACAATATAAGGTGAGATCTGCAACTTGGACTTAGATAACGAAACAACTATTGCAAGTAGCACTGCAATTGTGCTAGTTTCGTTGAATTGACAGTTTGATGCCAAGTTTAGAGTCTTACCTTTGTCTAAAGCTTCTTCAGCAGTCTGAAGTTCTGTCAACGCTTGAAGCAAACAATCTGAATCCACAGGTTTTTGGTGCGTCCTATCCACCTGCTGTCCAGAATCAGCTGTCTTCTCCCTTTTCTTTCCAGCAACATTAACTACAGAGGCAAAACTCTCTTCACTATGCACAACATCTTCACACCTGAACACTGAGTTCTCCCTAACTTCTTCACCTTCTCTAAATTTATCATGGCTAACACTTCCTCTTTCGTCAAAATCAAAAGTCCTAGCTTCTTCACTATTTTCTCTCTCGGATGTGCTATTTTCAGGATCAAAATTCTTAGACCAGAGACTAAGTTCTTCACTTATCCACCTTCCATTACTGACGCTAACAAAAATGCCACTCTTAGCCATGGCCTTGCTCAGACTGGAATCACTAACTGCTGAGATCCCTACATTGTTTCCTGTGCTCCAAGAGCTCTCCCCAAGATCATCTACATACTCTTGTTTGTTTCGGCATCCGACACCAGCAACAAGTACATCTTCAGGTACCTCTTCAGTATGATTCCCGGAAATTCCTTCAAACTCATGCACTACTCTCCCTGTACTGGTGCTGCTGTCCTCGTGCTCATGAATTGGATCTTCAGATTCGGTATTATTCTCCTTGTTCTTCTCTGCCCTTGCCTTTTTGTTCAATCCCACGGATCTTCTTTCATCCCTGTGCCCAAACCCCCTCAAATCCGACTTACTGCCACCAAAATTCACAGCCGGAAATCCACATTCATGCATTGTGGGGAATTTTATTTCCTCCCTATCTTTAGCAAATTTAAACTCGACTTCATTAGAAAGCTCTTCCCTAACTGAATTTTCAAGCATACCTTTCGAAAAGCTGGCGCCTGTAGAAGACTTGCTGCCCTGATCTTCATCGTACTCACAGCTCCCTTTAGCAGGAAGCATATTTACTACATTCCAGGACTCTGAATCCGACATCCGGTCCTGGTAAACAATTCCGGGCGCAGAAGGTAACTCAACATTACCAAAAGAGGAATCAGACCGAATTGCATCGGATTTCACCTTGCTTTCGCTGGGTGCTCCATTGGGTGCCTTCAATTGGCCTGCAATAGATAACCCTCTCTTGAGGATTCTCTGAGATTCATGCACACCTCCAGCATCCTTAATCGGACCTCGCCGCTTCCTCCTCCATTTCTTCAACTCAAATCCCTTAGGTTTCTCTCCTTGAACACAAGGTCCATTAGATTTTATGTCTTCTGCCTTCAATTTGCCCATTTTCTCGGCCGGGTCACCATTAACGATATCCCAAAGTTGTCGTTCCGCATCATTCTTCACTGTTCGGCACAGCATGTCTGCTCTGCAACTGCCGAAATCCTTCAAAAATGGAATAAATGAGATAAAATCCAAAGATGGAAGATATGAGCTTCTAGGCAAAACCCTCGACGCCGTGCCCTGTGTATACTGTTGAGGGTTCCTCGACGCCCTGCCCTGTGTATACTGTTGAGGGTTTTGTATGTCGGGAGATACATGGGAGATGTGAGTAGGAGTTTGTAAATTAGATAACTTCTGCAACACCGGAAAATTAACTTCTGTAACAGGTAAGCTTGAAAACCCGTGCCCACACCGAGAACGACCACGACAACATAGTGGGTAAACATGAAAACCAACAGACAAACATCAAACACGTGCCAGCATCTAATTCGAGCTATAGACGATGAAAAGGAACAGTCTTTTTCCAAGATGTTCGGAGAGAAAACGCCTTACGGCGTAACGAAGATGTTCGGAGAGAAAACGCCTTACGGCATAAATATCAATTGACGCAAAGAGAAGAGCTGCTGATGAGTTTAGGTGCTTTATCTATGTCATTATGCTCGATCGTTAACCGCGAGCTTGACTCTCACGATCTGTCAATGAGCTAGGGCAGCAGGTTCAATCTGTATTTGAGATACTAATATATGTCATTACGCTTTTCAGTAGAGCAAAGGTGCTTTCCACACGTAGTATGCCACATGTATCCTACGTTCTACCCGAGACATCGGGTGTCACGACCTTCATTTAGCAGGCATTGGCCACAAAGAAAAGAGAAGGAATAGAGAAGGAATATCTCCGCAATGGATAAGTAATTTATTTTCCAGCCTAGATCCAAAAAAATATTAGTGAGACCAATTAAATTGAAACCAGGAGAATATCTTTTTCAGTACACGAATTAAATTGATACCAGGCGAGAACCAATAAGATTTTCATAGCGCGGACTACAAAGATGAGCGAGCGGATCTTGGCTTGGAGAGACCATAAACACATATCTGAATTCATTACCATGACTGTAACTCAAGACATGACATATTCTGGCTATAATAATAGCTGGGTTTTCTGTAACAGTTTCCAATCTTTTATATTACAAAAATGATACATTGTGCCAGTTTACATAGCAAACAATTATAATGTTTCAAAGAGTGGTTGCACGAGGATTAACAGTTGTCATCGTGATCGCTATCAGATTGTGGAAGTTCGGAGCCGCGTTTGCAAGGTTTTTGACAACACCAAATTAGTAAAGACTAATAAATATCTCTCAAATTATTTTGTAACATCTTCCACTCAAATTTACGAGAAAGGTATTACGCTAGTCAATGAATAACTTACTACGAGTTCACTGAAGGTATGGGGATCGATTTATTATACCCAATTAAAGCCAATAGTGATTTACCAGTGACAAAAGCTTTTGATCATTGAGTTTTACTTTTAGTTTTGATTTTAGTTTAATTTTTATACTTGATTTTGCTTTAATTTTATTTTGTTTTTCTTTCACCAATCATTTGGATTGTTTGATTGCATAGATTTTGAAGGAGAGCGTCCCATTGGTTTGATGGTCATCTAAAAATAACGGGTACCTATTTATTGTGGATTCCAGAGATCGAGGATAATTGAGAGATCATTGAAGAGAACTGGGAAATAGCAAAACATTGGATTGCTTATATAATAATAAAAAAAGGAACTCGAATTCTAGAGGTAGGGTGGGCTCTCCAAAGGGCTTGGGCGATTGTCTTTTTCGAGCTCTGTAATTTTCTTGGTTTCATTTGTATCTGAAAGCAGAGAGAGGCATGCTAGAAGTGGTTTTGAAACATGCAAAATAATATGTATTTTTTATTATCAAGAGAGCTTTGTAACGAGAGATTGTATCATTTTTGTTTCAATATTATATCTTGCTACATTGTGCCAGTTTACATTGTGAGCTTGTATCATTTTTGTTTCAACCAAGGGCGCGCTAATTGTGCCAGTTTTGTGCGTACAGAAACAACAAAAGAGGCCTTGCAGCTTCCTTATTTTACAAACAGATATTCGCCATTGTTGACCATTTAATTAAGGTTCCCAATCTAAAATGTTATACCCAATATCTCATAAATCAATCAAAGATTTTGCTTCACGCACAAGCTAGGAATCCTCTGAACTACTGGGTAAAACCAAACTATTTTTTTATTGTTTTTTTCCCCAATGAACTGTCACATCAAGGATTCTTGGATTAGATAAAACTGGACGATCCAACCTGGTTACTTACCGTAAACTCTCGTCGACCTAACTCGATGCAGATTGATGCACAAAAATTTCTGAAACAAATTATCATTTTTGAATCTTCAATTATGATCCAAATTGTCGATTGAGATGTGCTGTCTGGTAAAATAAAAGTTGGTGTTATTCTCCATCACTTTACTATTGAATCATGGACAACGTGTTCACTTTGACTGTTTTATCTTATTTTTTAATTTTTTAAGTTGGCAAAATTTTTAATTTTGTGATTCCTAAGGTAACAGAGTATCACTCTTGTGAAATGTTTGCATTTTTTTCCGAAAAAGAAAGATAAGCTTTTAACAAATTACAAAAATGTTATTTCTTAATAAAAAACTACATGTTGTAATTTCAATTGTTATTAATAATTAAAATTACATATAAATTTTATAGAAGAAATAGGTTATAGTTTATGGTAAATTTTTATTATATGGAGATTACCCACATGTTTTATAGTTTAATATGGGTAAGATGCTTGCATGAAGAGGAGAGGTTTGCACCTCGGAAGATTTGATCCCTCTCGGCCCTTGATAGAGCCTAGGATTTGGATCTACGCTGGTAATTATGGCCAATGTCAGTGTGTATGGAGGTCGTCTATGATATTGGTCAAGCATTCGTAAGAAGACTAGTCACCTTCTTACTCATGTTGATTGGATCTTTCATGATAGGAATTGGATACTCCTCATGCATGTATAACATGTGTTTGAAACAAAAGGTGCACTTGATAGTCTATGTTATATGTAACACATGTATGGGCACATGGAGAACAATATGTTCTATGTATTGCTTATGGTGCAACTATTGAGTATGCCATCCATGTGCCAAAAGTGGTGGAAAGTGTGTCCTTGTTGTGTTTATTACATAAGTGTGTTGTGTGTTATGCAATGTGTATGTTCATGTGATCCTATATTAATTTGACTAACACTAATATATGTGAAGTTTCAATGCAAGTATCATCAGGTCCACATTAACATGATTAGATAGTGGGATCCACGCACCTAAATAAATAATATTATGTAGAAAATGCATGCAAATTCAAAGGGGTTATGAGTCTAGAGCTCTCCAAGGTGGGTATGTGTGACTCCTTTAATAACCTCTCTCATATGTTGGAACTCTAACCTCCTTTTTCTAGATGTTGTTGGCAAAAGAGTTAGCCTTGGGGTCCTTAAAAGGGGGGAATATGATATATAAAATAATATTGATAAATGCAGTTGAATAAAAAGACATTTATATGAATTATTGATTTAATAGAAAGACACTTGTGAAATTCATAATGATACACATGTGTGGTTGAGGTGGCACTTGAAGAGACACTTATAAACTGTGATATGACACTTGAAAACCATGCATATTAGTGATGAATAAAGAGACACTTATAAATTATGATATGACACTAAAAACATGCATATTAGTGATGACACTTGTTAGACATGCACATTAATGTCGATAACACTAGTAAATGTACATGGGACACTTGCAAAGTAAGAAGTGGTGGTTATCATCCAAGCACTTTAGAAAATAAATTTTCCAATCAGGAGTTGACACTTAGGATAAATGAGGAGACACTCGGGAAGTGTTACGCCCCAGATTCTCTATAGCTCACCTTACTAAATGTGCCAAAGAGGGGGTCTTTTTTCCATTGTAAAAGGCCAAGATGGGGTTTCTTTATGTAAAGGTGTTGATCTATCAGAGCTCAAAACCTGTGGTCAAGGTCATGGCAGGTCCTTTTGGTCCTCATTTCAAGGAGTGTTGGTCTTGTGGCTCAACTAACTACCCCTTGATGAGTAGAGCTCCTCATCATGTTGGGAATCTATGACCTAGGTGGGTATTTGGTGCAACTTGGGATGAATCCATTAGGACACATGGATTAGGTTCTCCTAGCCACACTTATGGTTTTATGATTTGTATAGGTGATTGTGCTTGTAAGGGTTATCACACCTGCTTTAGAACACCTCATTCACACCCCCTTGAACCTTATTTTGTTATGATACTCCTACCTCTTGGTCATCTTGGTCAAAAAGAGCAAGTCATCCACCTTCAAAGCATATTTATGGAGGACATACCAACATAAGAAGGAGGGAATTGAGGGAGAAAGACACACTTTGGTGTTAAATGGAACATCATGTCCTCCTTCCAAGATCAACCCTTCACCATGTTGAAGCAAATCATCATTTTATATTTTATGAGGTTTAGTCACCAGATTGTGGGTGATATTAAACCCTAAAAAACTTTAAAATCATTTTAAATTAGGTAGTTCAGCCTAGAGGAGGGATAAAGCGAACCTTTTCTCTTATAAATAAGGTATATCCTCCTCATTTATAGTGAAGATCATGGGATCAAATATGACTAAATTTTTATTTATTCTTGTTTAGATGAGCAATTGAATGGATGCACACCTCCTTTCATGGATTTTATATGCTTTTTCAAGGATCAAGTTTGAGGTTTGAGGTCTCTTTACTATATTTCAATGTTATTTTAAGGTGAAAGAACTCTTAATGCATCTTCTCTTCTCCTTTTTCTCCCAATTGTGGTAAGATATTGAACTTCTTGTCTTGTGCTACTGGAAGCATCCAAGACATGAGTAGTTTATGGTTTTATACATGATATCTTAGTCGTGTTAGTGATCCATCCCTCTTCCAAGGTCTCTCTTGTTTTGGGCCTTGGAATCTTGTTTCCCCTAATTAGGTCAAAGGCTACATGGTTTCTTAGCCTTGTCGTAATTCATACAAAAATTGAATTGCTAATTATTAGGAGAAACATTAACCCCAATTTCTCAGGAGCAACAATACCTAGGTCCAATTCCCTCATCTTCACCAATTCATTTTTTTTACAAAATTCCTTGAATTATATTATTGGAAAAAATACAAAAAAAACCCTAAAAATTGAATACTTTTGAAAAAATGCAAACAATATCTATTTTTGTTATTGTACTTGTTTAGTATTGAATTTCCTTGCAAAATTCTGGAATATTCACCACTGTTATAATTTTCTAAGTTTATTATATTATTCAAAATTCCATAAAAAGGTTGTTTTGCATCTTGAGGAAGCCCAAAACTAGGGTGATGTAATCCCTAGGAGAGTGGCATCATCTCCTAGAAGATGGTACATCCTTGGTATAGATCTGGTTGAAGTTTTTTTCAAGTCCATTTTTTACAAAAGATCAAACCCTAACGGTTATGAATGGTTAATGCTTCATATCCAAACCTTGGTGGTTGACCTAGGGGAGTTTTGAAGAGGTAAGTAATTCACCCATTTTTACAGGCTGCTACAAATCTTAAATGTGTAAACATTCTTAAATTGTATTAGGTATATAACACTCTAATTATGCCCTAAAGGTTTTAAACTCATAATTGGTCAGTAAGTGGTGAAAGGTATCTATAAAAGCATTTGCATGGGTTTATTTCAAGATTCTACACAAGTTAATGGTGTTCGCTATATTGTAGTTAATTGATACATCTTACTAATTAAACAATACCGAGTTGTATTACTCCTAAACATTCCTAGTCATTGATAATTTATTGAATATCTTGTTGACTACATTAAGGCATTGGTTTGTTAATTTAGAAGGAAGGTCTTGTTAGAGATAGTGTTTCTCTTTGTTGCATACATTATAGGGTTACTTCTATCCACATTTGGGAAGCCTCCCATAGACAAAGGATCAATCCTAAAGAGAGAGTAGAGTGCATTGTGGTGACATTGGGTACATCTCGAGAAGTTTCCAACATTAGCACTAACCATCATGACCTATCAAAAGCATGCTAATTTGTTTGTGCCATTGTTGGGGACCTCAAAGGAAAAGGGATGACATTCCATTCAAGGTGTTTCCTGGTCTAATTCATTCATTTATGGAAAGCTTGACATTTTGGTGTTGGGAATATTGAGGTGATTTTTTGTTTTGTGCTTTGATAAGATTATTGTTAAGGACTAACTTTCCAGGTCCCATAAGGAAACACCAATTGAAGAAAATAAAAGAGGTACTCTACAAGAATTAACCCTTGAGGTGATGTTATTCTCATCCATGAGCCTGAGCTTTTTTATCGAAGAAAAATGTATCATCTCTGGTTAAGGTAGGTAAGTGCTCGCTTATCCTCTAAATATTGATTACATATCCATTATCTTTTTTATTCTATAGTTCCAATGGAAACTCTCTAGTTGGATGATTTGGATGCGTCTTTTGATTTTACTAATATGCCAAAGTATCCAAATGATCTCTTGAAATTGAGTAAATTACCTACGTTTGATGGAACTAATGCCATCGATGTTGGCACTCATTGGAAATATTTTATGACATCTATGCGTAAAACGAGTGTTAGATATATTTATGTTTGGAGTAGATGTTTTTTATTGTCTTTAGATGGTGAAACTGAGAAATGGTTTACTTGCTTACCCAAATATGGATTACTTATTTCAAAAAATTGAAAGAGGTATTTTATGATAAATGGGATGAGAAGAGGATCTTCGGTTCTATTTGAATGATATTATTAACATAAAAATAATAATAATGAGTCGATAAATTTCATAATATATTTAATGAGACTGTGTGGAATATTCCTCAAATTTACAACCCAAATGATGTTATCATTTTTACGTATTATATGAATGCATTCCAAGGAAAGTTTATATTTCATCTCAACTTGGGCAAGCCTAAGAACTTGGAAGTGGCTAAGAAAAAAGTGAAAGACTCAGATGAAAGTTGGAGGGCATCAAGAAATCCTTATATCTTGCATCCTTTGAGAAGTAAGGTTGAGAAAAATCCGAATACGAGTACAGTTCCCACCCATGAATCTATTGAAGGTGTAGCCAACATTATACTTGAAGAAATGAAGAAGTTAAGGGTTTATTTTACTTGACTGTTCTTCGGAATTATATTGTTCAAATTGAAAGGATTCAGCGTCAGAATAGGTTTCCTCCAATAAATTTCAATAATGACCGTCCAACCAATGCAAACCACATGTGTAGTAGAAGAAGAAGGGGATTTTCCCATCATTTTCCAAAATATGAATCTTGAATAATCAGCCATTATTTATCTTGTTAATGATCAAAGATATGATTTTGCATAATTGTATGATGGATTATGGTGCCTCGATGAACATTATGCCTTTAGTTATGATGTACAAGCTAGGGTTGAAGGTCTCAAGACCTTATCGGAATGAATGTGCCATGGATTTCGGTGAAGTCAAAGTTTGTGGCTTAATAAAGGATGTTCGGTAGGTCTTGTTGCACATACTTCTATTGAATTACTAATGGATATTGTAACCTTGCACTTGTATCCAACGCACCTTCTAATATAACCCGGGAGGAGAGAGGCCATTTTTTCGACTAAAAGGGGTCTTATTCAACAATGGTGGTCATGACCGTACCCTTTGATTCTTCCTTTAGGAGTACTATGGCTTAATGGCATTGTTGGCTTCCCTTTGTTGTGGTTTTAACCTCCGGGATGGTGTCTAGGGATCCTAAGGGTTGGTCACTGGGTCACATGACCCCACACATTGCATACTTTCTTTGGTGGCCTTTGCTTCAATTATGAGACTTCGGTCTCCCTTTACAGCCACCCATACACCCTCTTGGCCTCTCATCCAATTGGTGCCTTCTCTCCTAAGAACTTCTTCCTCATGAGGAAGTCTCCTCTTTACCAGGTCGTACATGTTGCTTTGAGGGGGGTGTTGAGGGATTTTACAACATCTCGAGGTTAGTAGGAGCATCACGCCCCCCTCCATCTCACTCCACCCTTTCATTCAGAGTGACTTGCTCGTTTCAGCAGTTTTTGGCACCTAAGAGAAAAATACCCTAGGTAGCCTACTATAAGCGTACTTTAGGCTATTTTTATATTATTTTATGTTTTAATTTTAAGTTGACATTTTATAATTTCAAATTGACTTTTTAAGGCATCTAGGCCTGGATATTTTATAAAAGTGAGTGTGAAAGGCTATAAATAAACCTCTCCTCGCTTCAATTTAATATAAGACCCATGGGATAAAACACTATGCATTTGTTTTACCCTACTAGGGCTCTTTGAAGTGAGGTGCCTCCTCTTGAGGAAGGCCTTTTTCTGGGTTTGATGACGAGTTCTCAAAGTATCCTGGTTTTGGCTCTTTCTTTAAAGGTGATGTGATGATTTGTTGGTAAAACACATGCAAAAGCAGTGTTATGAAGGCTTGTTTGATCTCTCTTTGTTAATTGTTAATGAATGATTTATGTTTATGGATGTTAGGGTTGCCTTTGTCTTAGCTATATCCTTCGTCAACTCGTAGTCGCCTTGGTTGTAGAAGTATGTCCTTCTAGGGTTAGAGCCTTAGGACTTTAGGGTTAGTCGTAAAACCTAGGCTAAGCTTCTTTAGACTAGGTTAGTCACTCCTTAGATGCCGTAGGTTAGGGTAGGGTTTTGTTAGGGTTTTTTTCTCTTTCTCCCAAACCTTTCTCTTTTTCAAAACCTAGTTTCTAAGGTTAGTTCTAGGTTAGTTTTAGGTCTATATTTTGCATCTAAAAAACCCTAAAATTTATAAGATTTCATAAAAATTAAATTTTTGGACAATTTAGGGCAACCTAAAATTTTTGGGTCCTAAAATTTTGGGCCATAAAATTTCGTGCCCTAAATTTTTGGGCCATAAAATTATGCACCCTAAAATTCTGCATCGTAAGTTTTCAGGCCCTAAAATCACGCACCCTAAAATTTTGGGCCCTACCTAAATGTTATGTCTCCTCCCTTTCATATTTTACCCTAGGTATGTCCTTTAGGACATTATCCAGCCTTAAATCCCAGCCTTTAGGGTTTCCCTTACAATTGAAGCACTCCCTAATTAGGGCTTGTTGTGCCTTCTTTCTCCATGACTATCCCTTTGACCCACATATACAAACAAATAAACAATGCTAAATTAGTTCCATGACGACCATGATTGCTAATTTGATTTGCATTTCAAAGAGGATTGTTCACATCTTCACTTTCACATTATTGTCAAACCTTATATGCTCACTTTATATTTGCACATCATATGCACACTTAGGTTGAAACATGGTCATTGTTTGGACTCTGAAATACAATATTGTTGCTATTATTTCTTTATTTCAAACATTGTTTTAAGTGTTTCTTATAAAAATTATATAAAGTATGTGTCATGTCCCCATCCCAATAGGTCTACTAGTTGACAATGTTTCATCCACCTACTAGTTCCCTAGGTTGGGGGAGGAGGCATTAAATATTGCAATAAGGGAGCTATTGATCCGGATGTGTGAACGAAATGAAAGAACATATACAGAATCATAATCACAGACATTTTGCAAATATAATAGAGATACAATAAACACATATTCTATTAAATGGCAGAAATAGAATAGACTGTAATACAATTGCTAGAATGGTGGTAGTCATCTCTGGGAAGAGATGTGGCTGCTACGCTCATTTGTGCCAAGATGAATACAAAATGAGGCAAAAGGGCCCTATTTATAATAAGAATGAGGGAAAGAACCCCAAAAGTCCAAAACGTAACCCTAGAAGATGAACCATGATAAATTTTGCAGCGCCAAGGTGGTAAGTTGAATAGTCAACTTCCCTAGGGTCATAACTTTTGCATATGATCTCTGATTTGGGCGATTGATAGCCCATTGGAAAGGTCTATCCGAGATTTATAAATTTTAACTATGGAAAAATGAATGTCATAGGTAAATATTTGGCCAACCGAATCACCAAAAAACATCATTTAGGGCCTCAAAACGGCCCCAGAAGTTTAGGACCTGAAATACTGTAGAAAAATAACTAGGAAACTGCCACAATGGACAAATGTTTTGAGCCAGTGGAACAGGTAGGTGGCCACCGATTTCCATCTATATCAACTATGGGACCCAAGATAACCTTATTTTATCATTTACACATTAATTTGGTTCATACAAGTAATAAATATGGAAAAAATAATGTGCCATTGCTTCATAAGGACATTTGGAGGTCCATGGCGGCCTTGGGCGGCTAGATTCTTCCTTACACATGTCAATACTTAACCCCAAATTCAAAATTATGAGTAATGGAATGTTCTTTGAAGGTGAAGAGTTTTCAAGTGGCGTCTCATGAGCCCAAGGATTCGAATGGGTGAGGAGAAGTAACTCCTCGTAGAAGAGGAAGAGTCTAGGAAGAAACTAGATGCCATGTGGAGGTAGATTCCCTACGCTTTATGACAACAATGATGGAAGATTCTATGACAAGTTAGACCTAATTACAGACCCAATTGCAAACCTATAACAACCTGACATGTCAAGGCTAAAATTAGCCTCCAAGAGGGCGCACTTGGGACTAGGTGGCATCCATTCGAATTTGATGGAAGATGAAGGATTGAGGAGAAGGCCAAGTGGCATGGAGGTTACTAAACATAAAGGATGAGGTGGAGGAAGCCTATGGGAATGAATTCGACCTTGGAGGACTTCAGGAGGCTTACAAAAATATGTCATGAGGAATGGAAATGGATTTTGATCATTTGTGAATTTTCCTTTGGCATTTGGAGAGCATTAGCTTGTCCATTGCACGATGAGTGCACACTTACCTTGCCAGTGAGCCAATTTCGAGGGAGTGAGATTCTCATCCAAGCTGGCTATGGGAGAGACCATTCAAAACTCTCATTTGGAGCTTCATGTAGTGTTTTTCTGAATATAGGAGTATGCTACTATTCGTGACCCATCTCTCCTCCCATTCTCTCAATTTCCACTTCCATATTTCCATGTTTTTCTATGAAGGCGCACTTGCGTGAATGGTGGTTGCACCCCATTGAGTTTAGTTGATGTAAAAGAATGGGTGAATGATTCATCACTCTATATAATGTCTCTCATCTTCTCTTTCAGTCGAAATCAAAATAAACACACATGCAAATTTCCACATTCCCAAGCTTTATTGTGACTAGTTTCCATGTGATGATTTTCCCTTTCAATGGAGATTGTATATCTGATGTATATTGCAACTTGGGTCAATATTCATTAGAGGAAATTTGGGGTCTAAAATGGGCCTTATAAGAAAACGTGCAAAAATAAGTTTTTGTGAGTTGGAATTCAAGAACCAATATAATTTCAATAAAATAAGTCAANATATGCTTTTAGTGAGATATTTAAATGCTGGAAATTTTCTATATTCATATTTATCTGTTCTGAACCATTATATGCACCATTTATGAGTCGAAGTTGAGCTCTCATATGTCATTTCCCTCAAGCAAATATCATTGAAATTATGCATTCGAATATGAAGCTTTAATACTCAATTACATAACTATTAACCATGCCAAATAATAGTAAATAAAGTATAATTACAGTCTCCATACTCTTTTATTCAATTTGGGATGGTTTCATAATATTTGGAGAGCCATTTATGCCCACACCCTAGGGGGAATTGCATCATAAATTTCTAGTAATTTTTCCCTTTTTCCATCATGAAAAATTTGAGTTGAAGATGTCTATGACCTATCATAAAACTATCAGAGAGTTAATTTAATATTCCTAATACTCCCCACATCAGTCCCTACCAAATTCGATACCCACTTGATCCATTCGAATCCCCCTGAGTCAAAACTAGTCAAGACAATATTTCCAAAATTCTGCCTTTTTGGGGGAATTTCTGAATTGGGACATTACAAGTTGTATCAGAGCATGATATTAGAACCTTATATATATCTCTATTCATGTTCCCTGATTCTGACCTCCCTCCATTAGAAACTGAAACTGGAGACCTTTACAGTGAAAGGGGAGAAGGTGTTGAAGTTAGTTCTTTTTACAAGGAGATTAAGGAAAAACTAGATCTAAGGGATACTGATGAAAAAGATAGTAATTAGCACCTTAATACATTCATTAAATCATCTATTTAAGGGATGTCCGAACACTTTATGCAAGGGTTCGAATTGTTGGCTAGTAAACTTGGGGGAAATTCAAAACCAAGGAGCAGTAGTAGTTCACCTCATGATGAGAAGAAGACCAATGGAGAAACCATTTTTTCAAAGACTGGACCTCATAACAGGCCTCATAGGTTCAAATATTATAATGGACCTACAATAACTAAGTTTTTAGAGTCCAAAGAAGGCCCTTACACCACCTATGATGTTCATTAGAGCAAATTATTGGTAGCAATTAAGTGATGAATGTAGGAAAATCCTACCTTTTGATCAGTTCATTAGAGCTTCTCTTTAGTTCAAGTAAGGAGGAAATTGGAATAGGGAACCTTATATTAATCATGAATTAAAATACACCATGGGAAAAGTAATGATTCCTTCCTTTGATGGTTCCTCACAAATTTTTGATAGTGCTTGGTTGCAAAAATTAAGTGTATATTTCCAATTAAATCATATGGTTGAAGAAGATGCATTGAAAATGGCCATAATGCATATTGAAGGGGAAGCTAGTGATTGGTGGTTTTGTAGTATTATAACCTTGGGACATGATCATATTTTATCTTATGAGGGTTTCTCCAATGCATTGATGGAGAGATTTGAGAAGAAATAACCTGAACTTCCTTTTAAAGAACTAACACAATTGAAGCAAGTAGGAACTCTTGGAGCATATATGTTAGAATTTGAAAAGATTTCAGTAATGATTCCTAATGTATCTATGTCTAGGTTGGTTTTATTGTTTAATGAAGGATTGAAAGAACCTTTGAGAGGGCTAGTGAAAGCCCACAATCCAGCCTCATTGAAGGATGCCATGAATTTGACAAGGGATTTACATAATGTATTGCCAAGAACCAAATACCCTCCCAAGACAAATTTCCCTTCCAAGTTCAAGGAAGGTAAGAAACCATGGAAAAATGAATCCTCTACCAAATAAAATAAAGGAGGACCAAGCAAAGAAGAGCTTAGAAGAAAGAAGTTACATTTTACATGCCAACAACCTTGGGTCCCGGGACATAGATGTGCCAAGGGGAAGGCACACTACGTTGAAGTTTTTTCTGAAGATGATGAAGATGAGGAGGAGGAGGAGGAAGCACAAATTGCAGCCCAAGAAGAAGGGTATGAAACAACAAAAGAAGAACATCCCACTCCTGATACAAGAAAAATTACAGCACTCTCGAGTATACCTAGATTCCACACCTTAAGGCTCAAGGGCAGCATACAAGTCCAACAGGTCATGGTTCTAGTCACATGGTGGAGCCACTCACAAATTAATAGATGCAGCCTTGGTGGAGAGGAGAAAGTTACAAGCTGAAACTTTTGATGGTTTCACAATTATCTTTCCAAGTAACAATTCTATGGACTGCACTAAATGGATTCCAAAGCTTCAAGTTACTCTAGGAAATCATGCTATCACTGACAATTTTTATGTAGTGAATGTGGCTGATACAAATGTGGTTTTGGGAGTACAATAGATGTATTATTTAGGGGAGCATACAGTGAATTATCAAGTCCCTGAAATAAGGTTAAAAATTCAGTAGGGAAACCCATCTTATTGAGGGGAATGTACACTTACCCAAATTAAGTGGTGTCCTCTCATAGCATGAGGACTATATTGAGACATGGAGATATAGAATGGGTTGCTGAATGTTTAATTACATATCCTAAACCTCACTTGAATATTTCCAAGCACCCTAATGAGATAGAAAAACTATTGAATAAGTATGAGAATGTTTTTGGAGACCTTCCCCCGAGAAAACCACCAAATAGAGTTAGAGATAGGAACGCAACCTATCAAAATGTAGCCCTATAGGAACCCCAAAAGGATTCAAGATGAGATTTAAGAGTCCATTAAAGAACTCTTGGATTTGGGTCTCATAAAGCCTAGTTCTATCCCATTTGCTTCTTTAGTTGTTATGGTAAAAAGGAAAGATGGAACCTTGAGAATATGCATCGATTTAAGAGCATTAAACAAGAAGACTGTAAAGAATAGATACCCCATACAAAGGATTGATGAGCTCCATGGGGCCAAGTTCTTCCCAAATATTGACCTTATATCTGATTATCATTAAATTCGAATGAGAGAAGAAGACATACCAAAGACTGCTTCCAGATGCCACTATGATCACTTTGAATTTGTTGCCATGCCCTTTGGCTTGAAAAATGCACCTTCCACATTCCAATCATGCTTGAACAACATATTCCACAAAAAACTTTGTAATTTTGTACTATTTTTCTTTGATGCCATTCTTATTTAGAGTAAAACTTGGAAGAAACATTTGCATCATATAGAAGAGCTATTAAAAATTCTGCATGATAAATATTTGTTTGTTAAGCTGTCAAAATGTGATTTTTGTTTGACATAGATATTGTATATTGGACACATCATTGGTAAATATGGTGTGAATGTATATATGGAGAAGATAAGATCCATTTTAGAGTGGCCTCGTCCCAAAAGTCTCACTGAATTAAGAGGATTCATTGGAATTTGAACCTACTATAGAAAGTTTGTGAAGGGGTTCTCCCAACTCACTTCACCTCTCACTGATTTGAAAAGGAAATATTCTTTCCAATGGCTTGAAGGGGCTAGAAAATATTTCCAAAGAATGAAGGAGGTAATAAGCAACTGTCATATTCTAGCCTAGCCTAGTTTTTCTAAACCATTTGTCTTGGAATGTGATGCATTAGGAGAAGGCATTGGAGCAGTCCTAAAACAAGGACAACACCCAATATATTTTGAGAGTAGGAAAATACAGCCACATGAGAATATTAATTCCATATATTATAAATAAATGCTATCCATCATGCATGCTTTGATCAATTTTAGACAATACTTGGTGGGAAACAAATTTGTGGTCAAAACTGACCATAACAGTTAAAGGTCCTTCCTCACTCAAATGGATTTAAATGAAAGGCAGAAAAAGCGGGTGAGTAAGATTCAAGCATTTGAATTTGATATTGAATATGTGAAGGGAAAAAATAATGTGGTAGTTGATGCCTTATCTGGAATACCTTCCATTTATCTAATGGATGTAGCAGAAAATTGGAAAGCCACATTAGAAGTAGAGTATGCCAAGGATAATTTTTCTTGTGAACTTTTTGATGGAACTAACCATGATGATAGGTATAAGTTGTTGGAAGTAATCATCTAATACAAAGGTAGAATATATTTGGTCCCTAATTCAAGTTTTACGGAGGAAATTTTAAAGAAAGCTCATGATTCTCCTCTAGCAGGTCGCCCCGGTTTCTTCAAAACATACCGAATGTTGAGGGAAATATTTGCATGGAAAGGGTTGAAGGCTGATGTTATAAAAAATGTTAATGAATTCCCCACATTTCAGCAAAATAAAGTGGAGCACACTCATCCAGCTGGTCTCTTACATCCCTTGCCTATTCTAGCACAAAAATGGAAGAGCATTTCCATGGACTTCATCACTGGTTTCCCCAAAGTATTTGGTAAGGATTGCATATTTGTGGTGGTGGCTAGCCTCACTAAATTGATCATTTATTTGTTGTTACTACAACTTTCACTACTGCACAAGTGGCTGAACTATTTTTTAAATAAGTTTTCAGATTGCATGGGCTTCCTAAGAGCATTGTCAGTGAGAGAGAACATTTTTTTGAGTGCATTTTGGAAAGAACTCTTCAAAATGGTGGGGACAAATTTGACACCTAGTACAAGATATCATCCCCAAATTGATGGCCAAATAGAGAGGGTGAATCAATGGTTGGAAGGATACTTGAGGAACTATGTTGGTTGGCATAAAAAAGCATGGATAAAATTAATGCATTTGTGTGAGTTTTGTTACAATACTACTTTCCATATGTCCATTGACATGTCTCCTTTTACAGTACTTTAAGGAAATGATGCATCCACTTTTATTGACCACATATTTGGTGATAATAGAGCTCCAAAGGCTAAGGATTTGATTGAATAAAGTCAATAAATTTTGAAGGTTTTGAGAGATAACTTGTAGGTTCCTCAAAATCAGCAGAAACAATATGCAAACCAACATAGAATGGAGAGACAATTCCAAGTGAATGACTTGGTGTATTTGAGGTTGCATCCCTACAAACAAACCACCATAAAAGGTAAAGGTTCAGAAAATCTCAAAGCAAGATTTATGGTCCCAACAAAGTGATTCGAAAATTTGGAGAAATGGCCTATCAATTGAAGCTTCCCATGGGAAGCAAAATTCATAATGTATTTCATGTTTCTTTTTTAAAGAAGGTTGTAGGGAAGCACATTTCAGTTTCAGATACGTTACCACCTTTGGATGATGAAGGACAACTTGTTCTCATTCCAAACAAAATCTTGAGAACAAGGGAGAGAAGGCTACGAAGCAGAACAATAAAAGAATATTTGGTACAATGGAAGGATTTTCCTAATGAGGAGGCCACTTGGGAAGATGAAAAAAAATTTCAGCATCCAAACTTGGAATAGCTTGAGGACAATAAATATTGGATAGGGAGGAATGTCATGTTCCCATCCCAATAGGTCTACTAGTTGACAATGTTTCACCCACCTACTAGTTCCCTAGGTTAGGGGGGAGGCATTAAATATTGCAATAAGGGAGCTATGGGACCCAAGAGAACCTTAGTTTATCATTTACACATTAATTTGGGTCATGAAAATAATACATATGGAGAAAATAAAGTGGCATTGCTTCATAAGAACATTTGGAGGTCCATGGAGGCCTTGGGTGGCTAGATTCTTCCTTACACATGTCATGACTTAACCCCAAATTCGAAATTATGAGGGATGGAATTTTCTTGGAAGGTGAAGGGTTATCAAATGACATATAATGATCCCAAGGATTCAAATGGTTGAGGAGAAGTAACTCCCCGTAGAAGAGGAAGAATCTAGGAAGAAACTAGGTGCCATGTGGAGCTAGATTCTTTGTGCTTTATGACAACAATGATGGAAGATTCTATGAAGATTTAGACCTCATTGTAGACCTATAACAACCTGACATGTCAGGGCTAAAAATATCCTCCAAGAGGGCACACTTGGGACTAGGTGGAAGCCATTCAAATTTGGTGGAAGATGAAGGGTTGAGGAGAAGGCCAAGTGGCATGGAGGTTACTAAACATCAAGGATGAGGTGGAGGAATCCTATGGGAATGATTCAACCTTGGAGGACCTTAAGAGAGTTATAAAAATATTTAATGAGGAATGGAAATGGATTTTTATCATTTGTGAATTTTCCTTTGGCATTTGGAGAGCATTAGCTTGTCCATTACACAGTGAGTGCATACTTACCCTGCTAGTGAGCCAATTTCGAGGGAGTGAGATTCTAATCCAAGTTGTCCATGGGAGAGTCCATTAAGACCTCTAATTTGGAGCTTCATGGAGTTTTTTCCTGCATATAGGAGGCTTCTACTATTCGTATCTCCTCCCATTCTCTCAATTTCCACTTCCATATTTCCATGTTTTTCTATGAAGGCGCACTTGTGTGAATGGTGGTTGCGCCCCATTGAGTTCAGTTGATGCCCAAGCATGGGTGAATGATTCATGGCTCTCTAATATGTCTTGAATATTCTATTTAATTTGAAATTAGAATAAATACATATGCAAATGTCCACATTTCCAAGCTTTATTGTGACTAGTTTCCATGTCATGATTTTCCCTTTCAATGGAAATTGTATAACTAATGTATATTGCGAATTGGGTCAATGTTATATGTTTTTAGTGAGATATTGAAATGATTTAAAAGGTATATATTCATATTTTTTTGTTCTAAACCATTATATGCACCATTTATGAGTTGAAGTTGATCTTTTATGTGTCATTTCCCTTAAGCAAATATCACTGAAATTATGCATTCGAATATGAAACTTCAATCCTCTATTGCAGAAATATTGACCACAAAATTCTAATTACAGTACCCATACTATTTTATTCAATTTTGGATGGTTTCATAAGAGTTGGAGATCCATTTCTGCCCATGCCCTAGGGGGACTTGCATCATAAATTGCTAGTAATTTTGCCCTTTTTTCCATCATGCCCAAATCTAGTTACAGATGTCTACGACCTATCATAAAACTAAAAGAGAGTCAATTTAAGATTCTAAGACTCCCCACATCAGCCCCTACCAAATTCAATACCCTCTTGAGCCATTCGAATCCCCTAGATTCAAAACTAGTCAAGACAATTTTTCAAAAATTCTGCCTTTGTTGGGAATTTCTGAATTGGGACATTACAATATGTAATGGATTACTAAACAAATGGATAATCACTACTACCTTAGTGACTGATATATTGTACAATTCACATTATATTGTTGTACTAATGTATATCTGATAGTGTTGTTATACATGGGTTGTTGTATGATTGGTTCAGATGTTTGATAAGCACCGATAACTATTGTTTTCTGATTCTTACATGACATATTTGTTATTACTCTTTAGGATCATTATTGACTAGATGGAATCATTTGTATTGGATGAATGCCACTACCCACTTATATGATATATGCAATTTTGGCCAATTTCTTATGCACTGCTAAAGTAGATATATTAACTACACTTATACGATTCTCATCCATACGTATTGGTATGTCTTCTTCATTTGGCTCCAATAAGGCATTGGTCACTAAAATTCTTTGAAGGAGATCTCTTTTATTGTTTAGTGTCCTTGCAAAGTTACAATAGGGCTCTCCCCTAGGAGGTTTCGACTTTAGAAGCAATTTGGGAAGAGTGGCTAAGGTGACAGCGGTCACTTTCCCTTTCATATGTTGGTCGGTGAATAGCCCTTCTAGTTCACTCAATAACATTTTGGTGTCGATGTCAGGAACCTATGATTTTCTTAGCTGACTTATCCAAGAAAGAATGACATTGTTAGTAAGTCTTGAGTCCTTGTTTAAATGATTACATATATTTTTCTAGAAAGGACTAACCTGCAGGCTTATCGGGCGACTCCACAAAGAACTCATACCACCCTATCAATCAGGTACGTCTTTGCTTTTGGTACTTTGGTGAGATTTGTTGAGCTAACCTGGCAGGTCTCTCTTGGATAATGTACTAACGAAAAGGTAAAGAAGATCAAAGCAAACATTCTCAGGAAAAAGATATGGGGATGCTTTATCCATTTGACTTCTCAAACATCCCAAGATAGCCGAACAAGTTCAACAAGCATCATTGTCTCAAATCTATTCCGACATTTCACAAGGATGAAGATACAGTTGCAACACATATTATGAAGTTCAAATAAGTTATTGTGGCATGGGGCATTACAGATGAGGATACCATGATACCGTTATTTGTGATGTACCTCGGTCTGGGAGAAAACTAGGATATCAATGCTTGGTATGATGGACTCCCTCCTAAGGGAATATACTCCTATCAACAACTGATCAAAGCATGCTGTGATCAGTAGAATCCAAATTTTAAGTAGTAAATCTTGAATATTATGAAGGACGAATAGGCATCAGAAGAGCGTGAAGCACTCCTTGATGATAATGATGAAGATCAACATTCGGAAGGTTTGCTTGAACAAGCTATTGTTGGATACTTTGTCACTGACACCATGGCCCTTATTTCTAAAGATGACAGTGAAAATCCTCCTGAAAATTAAGACCAAGAATCCCTAATTGAAGAAATCAAAGAATACAATGAAATGGTGAATTCTCCATGTCCTCAAATGGCGGTCTCTTATGATGTTTTGGCTCTCTTGGAAAAAAGTTACAAGAATATAAAAGACAACGATTACTAGGAATTCCTTGGTCCATCAATATATGATTCTTCAAGATCTTGTATCATTATAGTGGACCTTCTCCCTTGTACATGCATGGGAAAATAAGTTTTTCGTGTCAAAAATTTAGTTCCCACTACCCTCCAGTCGATCATATCCCCATATCAGCACTTCCAACACCATCTTGCGACAAGTATCAAATAAGTTGTTCAACTCTTTACATCATATCTTTGTAAGTCACTAATGATCCATTTTAACAAGATCAAGATAGGTATGTGGACATGTATGATTTTCATTCCTCTGTTTCATAGTATTTATTCTTTATCTTTTCGTTTGAAGCATGAAGGTATGAATTATATAACTTACAATTCCAAAATTTCAAGGTTTATTGGGGTTACTAACATGATTATGCAAAAGACAAGCAATATACATGTATATCCAAAGAATTGCCTAAGTGAATGTAGGAACATGTTGCAGCTCACATATGAAAACATGCAAAGACCTGCTTTACAAATAGCCTCTCGAGCTTAGAATTTGATGACAAATTTCATGCAATTTTTTTTCTTGGTGTCGATGTATGATGGAGGTATCCCATACATAATTCCAATAGAAGCATGAATCAACAAAGCTTGTCAAAGAAACCCCTCTCCACGGCATCATTTTCAATCCTTCCAGGTTCCTAGAATGGTTCAGTTTCCTTTCCTCACCTAGATAAAGATCCTGGTACATACTCAACATATCATCGATGAGGTATTGTCATGGATTGCATTTAAACGCAAAGGTAAGATATCAGGTATGAATTGTTTACTCATATGGTTACCTTGGTGGTATGATTACACTTAACCCTTTGTTATTATCATGTTTAGGGTAGGTAGAGTTAGTTGCATTTTTAGTTAGGCATATTATCGTTACCTTGCATTACATCTGATTTTCCTTCAACATCTAGTTGGTCTTTATTTGTTCTTAGTTTATTTCCTTTATTTTGCAAACAAGGCAGGACGGAAGTGTCTTCCTAATATTCTTTTAATCCCTTTGAATATTTGATGTGTGTAGGTCTATAAGTACAAGAAGATTCACGGGTTCTCGAGCACTCTCGGTAAGAACAATTACCCCCCAGTTGGAGCGAGTGTTACACTGCACCTGTACCCAACTCACCTTTAAATATACCCCAAGAGGAGAGAGACAATTTTTTTGACCAAGAGGGGTGTTATTCAACAATGGTGGTTATGACCGAGCCCTTTGGTTCTTCCTTTAGGAGTACTATGGCTTAATGACATTGTTGACTACCCTTTGTTAGGGTTTTAACCTCGGGATTGGTGTCCGAGGCTCCTAAGGGTTAGTCACTAGGTCACATGACCCCACACCTTGCATACTTGCTCTAGTGTCATTTGCTTTAGTTACAAGAATTTAGACTCCCTTTACAGCGACCCAAACACCCTTTTGACATCTCATCCAGCTGGCGCCTTCTCTCTTGGGACCTTCTTCTTCATGAATACGTCTCCTCTTTACCAGGCAATACATGTTGCTTTGAGGGGTGAGTTAAGGGATTTTACAACATCTTGAGGTTAGTAGGGGCATGACGCCCCCCCTCCATCTCATTCCACCATTTTGTTTGGAGTGATTTGCTCATTTCAGCAATTTTTGACACCTAGGGGGAAAATACCCCAAGTAGCCTACTATAAGCCTACTTTAGGCTATTTTTATATTATTTTATGTTTTAATTTTAAGTGGACATTTTACAAATTTCAAATTGAATTTTTAAGGCATGTAGGCCTCGATATTTTGTAAAAGTGAGTGTGAGAGGCTATAAATAAACCTCTCCTCGCTTCATTTTAATATAAGACTCATGGGATAAAACACTATGCATTTGTTCTACCCTACTAAGGCTCTTTGAAGTGAGGCACCTCCTCTTAACCAAGGTCTTTTTCTGGGTTTGATGACGAGTTCTTGAAGTATCTTGGTTTTGTCTCTTTCTCTAAAAGTGATGCTATGATTTATTGGTAAAACGCGTGCACAAGAGTGTTTCGAAGGTTTGCTTGATCTCTCTTTGTTAATTGTTGATGAATGATTTATGTTTATGGATGGAATGGTAACCATTAAGGTTGCATTTTTCTTGGCTAGATCCTTCGTCAACTCTTAGTCACCTTGGCTATAGAAGTACATCCTTCTAGGAGTCCTTCTGGAGTTAGGACCTTAGGACTTTAGGGTTAGTTGTTAAACCTAGGCTAAGATTCTCTAGAGGCACGTTAGTCACTCCTTAGAAGCCCTAGGTTAGGGTAGGGTTTTGTTCTCTTTGTCCCAAACCTTCTCTTTTTCAAAACCTAGTTTCTAGGGTTAGCTTTAAAAGCCTAAAATTTATAATAAAAAAACCATTAAAAATAAAAAATTTGGCCAATTTAGGGCCTCCTGAAATTTTCGTCTCCTAACTTCTGGGCCCTAAAATTTCAAACTCTAAAATTTTGCGCCCTAAATTTTCGTGCCCTAAATTTTCAGGCCCTAAAATTCGACACACTAAAATTTCAGACCCTCTCTAAAAGCTCGGCCTACTCCCTTTCTTATTTTATCCTAGGTCTGTCCTTTAGGATGTTATTCACCCCTAAATCGCAGCCTTTAGGGATGCCCTTACAGTGGAAACCCTCCTTAATTAGGGCTTGGTGTGCCTTCTTTCTCTGTGACTGTCCCTTTAACCCCTACATACAAACAAATAAACAATGGTAAATTAATTACATGACTGTTGGTTTGATTTTCATTTCAAAGAGGATTGTTCACGCCTTCACTTTCACGTTGTTATCAAATCTTATATTCTCACTTTGTGTTTGCACATCATATGCACACTTATGTTGAAACGTGGTCATTGTTTGAACTCTGAAATACAATATTGTTGCTATTATTTATTTATTTCAAACCTTGTTTAAGTGTTTCTCATGCAAATTATATAAAGTCTGTAATGGATGCCTAAACAAATAGATAATCGCTACTGCCTTAGTGACTGATATATTGTACAATTATTATTATGTTGTTGTACTAATGTATCTCTGATAATGCTGATATACATGGGTTGACGTATGATTGGTTCAGATGTTTGATAAGCACTTATAACTATTGTTTTATGATTCTTAAATCACACATTTGTTATTACTCTTTGGGATCATTATTGATTAGACGGAAGCATTTGTATTGGATGAATGTCACTACACACTTATATGATATATGCATTTTTTGTCATTTGCTTATGCACTGCTAAAGTAGATATATTAACTACACTGATATGATTCATATCCATACGTATTGGTATGTCTTCTTCATTTGAATCCAATAAGGAACCGGTCATGAACATTCTTCTAAGGAGCTCTCTTTTAGTGTTTAGTATCCTTGCAAAATTACAATAGGGGTCTCCCCTAGGAGGTTTCGACTTCCTATGCAGTTTGGGAAGAGTGGCTATGGTGAAAGTGGTCACTTTCCCTTTCATATGTTGGCTCGTGAATAGTTCTGCTAGTTCACCCGATAACAAATACCATTGTCATTGATGTACCATAAGCAGGGGGCATGTTATTATCAAGGAATAGGGAATTTATTTGGGTGGTAATATACAAAATGGACCTATCATATGCTACCATCTCAACAATGGAAAGAAATTATGTGATACTACATAGAGAACCTGTGAAAAGACATCATGTGGAATATATACAAAATTCAGGAAATGAAATAATTTGTTTTCAAGATAATGTCGGATCCTACAATGTTTTTTCTACTGATGTTTCTTCCCAATATGATGTAAAAAAGTGTTGGATAATGAACTCTGAAATGGAAAAGACCTAATAATTTGAAGAGAAGTTTGTCATTGAAAGTGAAAGATTGAAAGGATGCAGGGATAACGTATAGTTATATATGGACGATTCTTACAGATTATTCTTAGATATGGTTCTCTGAGTTCATAATGAACAAGTTTATGCACTAGAAGTTTCCATTTCTACTCTTTATCCTTGCAAAGGCCTAACAGAAAAGAGTAAAATGGAAATATTTTATAGGCCCTGAATGCCTACTAATTTGGGAAACAACTAGATTTTTTATGAGGATAAGCAAATACAAGGTCTGTGAACAATTTGGGAAAATTTTCAAACAATGAAATTCATTGGGATAAGGAAGGAAAAGCAATAAAAAATTGTGTTTCCCTTGAACGAGTCCAGATGGAGAAATTCTCATAAAGAGTGATGGGTGCAAAAAGAAAAATGAAGGGCTTACCCCAAGAGAAAGAAGGATTTTGAAGGATTGACACAAGGATTCAAGGATGATTGGTCTTATGATGATTTGAACACTTGTGAAAATGACGTGAAAAAATATGCATGGCCAAATCAATAGAGGATGAGACAAGTAGATCCATATGCGATCCCAAACAAAAATAGTTGAAAGATTTAAATGAAAACAAAGTATAGACTTTGATCACTTTGTACAACAACAAGAAAAGACACAGGCTGAGTTTGACAAGAAAGCTCAACCAAACAAATTCAAGAAAGGTGATCTCATCTTCCTATGGAATAATATAAAGGAAAAAATAGGTAAGCAAGGTAAGTTTGAATTTTTTAGGTTAGGTCCATATCAAATTGAAAGTGTTATAGGTAACGATTCTTTACATGAGTCAGGTGGTATATGATGTCTTTGATACATCTGTTGTACAATAGTAGATTTAGATTGATTTGATTTTATCATTTGATTTACCCATGCATTGCAGTTGTGGTTTGTATGGAATTCATTTTTATATTTGAGCAAGGTAGGACAAATGTGTCTGCCTCCGATGCATTTGACACCTTTGTTTTTTGAAGTGTGTGTAGGTGTACATGTACTTGAATATTTAAGAGGTTTTCATACACTCATCAGAGAAGTACATTTCCCACAGTTGGATCCAAATGTTACGATCCATATTCTCTACAATGCACCATATTATATGTGTCAAAGAGAGGGGTATTTTTTCATTGTAAAAGTCCAATAAGGGGTTCCTTTATGTAAATGTTTTGATCTATTAAGGCTCAAGAACTGTTGCCAAAGACATGGAAGGTCCTCTTAGTCCTCATTTCAAGGAGTGTTGGTATTGTTGCTCAGCTAACCACCCCTTTATGAGTAGATATCCTCATTATGTCAAGCATTTATCCCCTAGGTGGGTATCTGGTGCACCTTGGGATGAATCCATTAGGTCACATGGATAAGGGGATCTTAGCCTCACTTATGGATTATTTCTTTATAGAGGTGATTGAGCTTGTAAGGGTTCTCAATCCCACTCTAGTGTCACGTCGTTCACACCCCCTTGGACTCTATTTTGTTATGTTACTCATCTCTCTTGGTCAGCTTGGTAAAAAGAACAAGTCCTCCACCTTGAAAGCAATTTTATGGAGGTCGTACCAACCTAAGACGGAGGGAATTGAGGTAAAAATACATACATTAGGGCTATATGGGGCATGAAGTCCTCCTTCCAACTCAACTCTTCATCATGTTAAAGCAAATCATCAATTTTTATCATTATTTTATATTTTTTGAGATTTAGTCCCTCGATTGTGGATGACAAAACCTATAAACCAATAAATTAGGTAGTTCAGCCTGTAGGGGGGATAAAGAGACCCTTTTATATTATAAATAAGGCATCCCCCCTCATTTGTAATCAAGTTCATGGGATAAAATATGATTGAAATATTATTTTTTCTTGTCAACATGAGCAGCCGAAGTGGTGCGCACCTACTTTCTTGGATTTTCTAGGTGTTTTTACCGATCAAATGTGATGTTTGAGGTCTCTTTACTATATTTCAAGGCTATTATAAGGTGAAAGGACTCTTAAGGTGTCTTCTATTCTCCATTTTCTCTTAATTTTGGTAAGACATTGAATCTCTTGTCTTGCACTACAGGAGGCATCCAAGGTAGGAAATTTAGGGTTTTATGCATGATAGCTTAGTCTTGTTTATGAGACATCCTTCTTGCAAGGTCTCTCTTGTTTTGGACCTTGGAATATTGTTTTTCCTAATTAGTTCAAAGGCTAATACAACCTACGGTTTCTTGGCCTTTCCCTAATTTATACAAATAGTGAATTGCTAATTCTTAGGACAAACATTAACCCCAATTTCTCGATGCCCAGAGGAATAAGACCCAGGTCTAATTCCCTTATCTTCACTAATTCAATTTTTTACAAAATTCCTTGTATTATATTATTGGGAAGAATACAAAAAAAAATCAAAAGACTGAAAACCCATAAAAATTGAATTTTTTTTTAAAAATCCAAAAAAATATTTAATTTTGTTATTTACTTATTTAGCATTGAATTTACTTGCAAAATTTTATTGTTGTTATAATTTTCTAAGTTGCTTATATTATTCAAAATTTCATGAAAGTTGAAAATACTCCATAAAAAAATTGTTTTACAACTTGAGGAAGCCTAAAACTAGTTTGACGCTAGCCCTAGGAGAGTGACATCATCTCCTAGCGGTTGGTACAACCTTGGTAAGATTTAGTTGAAGTGTTTCACAGGTCAATTTTTTACAAAAGATCAAACCCTAACGGTTGGGAAGGGTTCAAGCTTCATCTCAAAGCCTCAATGGTTAACCTAGAGGATTTTGAAGTGGTTAGCTATTCACCCATTTTTACAAGTAGCTACAAATTTGTGTAAATAGTCCTAAATTGTAGCAGGTATTCATGAACCTAAGTGTGCCCTAGAGGTTATAAACTCGTCATTGGTTGGTAAGTGGTGAAAGGTATCCATTGTAGCATTTTCATGGGTTTATTTCAATATTTTACACAAGTTAATGGTGTTAGTTTACATTATAGTTAATTGATACAACTTACTAATGAAATAATACCAAGTTGTATCGTTTTTAAACCTTCATAGTCAGCAAGAATTTATTGAATTTCATGTTGACTCTAGTAAGGCATTGTTTTACTAATCTAGTGGGAAGGTCTTGTTAGAGATAGTTTTGTTATTTGTTGCATACATTATGGGGTTGTTTCTATCCACATTTGGGAATCCTCTTGTGGACAAAAGAGAATGCTTAAAGAGAGATGAAAGTGCATTACGGTGACATTGGGTGCATCTCTTGAGAAGTTGCCACTCTTAGCACTACTCCTTGTGACCTATCGGAAGGGTGTTATTTTTTTTGGTAACAAGAGGCATGCAAAATGAAGAACACTTGGAAAGTCATTCCTATAAATTATAAGAATTGAAACCCTACATGAGGAAGGAGTGTCATCATCAAGTAGAGGCCGGAAAAATAACAATGATAAATAACTAAGTGTTGAGGGAACACAAACTGGTAGTGACCTAAACATTGATATGATGCTACCAAATAATTTTTGGAGAAAGAAGGGTGTGGATTGATTGTGGGGTGGGATTGGGTATGGGAGAATGAATAGAGAGATGTGTGATGAATAAAAACCTTTGCAAGAGGGTGCTTCAAAACTTGCGTATATTGCTAAAGGGGTTTTGTCACCATTTTGATTTTCGTCATAAATAAGATGACATGGAGGAACATATGGATGATGAAAAGAACCTTATTATAAGTACATGGTTCATTATTTATAATGATTGGTGTGAAGTACATTTGAATTCATGCCAAGAGTTGGCAGTGCAAGCATAAATTCATCAATCAAATTAGTTGTTAGAATAAAGGCAGTACTCCATGGTCACTAAATGATAGTTAAGGCGCAAAGATCAATGGATATTATGTATTGCAGAGTGAAAGCTACTAAATGTTTAAAAGTGAAACAAAGGTCCACAACAACAAAAATTCAAAGACATGTGGAGAAATTATAGGTATTACGGAGGGAGAAAGGTTTTTTGGAAACCACTAGTTGAGCCTCTACAAACCACTTGTGAATCCAAAAGCAATTTTGAAAAAAATAATGAAGAGTGGTTGGAGTTAGAGAAAACAATTTGATTGATGGATCCAAGATATGTTGATTTGACACTTGTCTAGATGATACAACCAACATTTATCCCACCGAAGTTATGTTCAGTGAAAAAATTGAAAGTCCTTGTTTTCAAGATATTATTTAAGTCACTATTCATCAAGTTCCAATTAAAACTTCCAGTTGTGGAACCTATTTGAGTTCAGAGTTCCTTTCAAGAATTTGACCCAGATTTATGTGAGAATGAAATGAAAGAGCATGAATATATTCATAGGCACATATATATTGCAAGAGACACTGTGATATATTAAACTCGGGTTCTATTAAAAATGAATAAAACAGAACATACTGGAAATAAAAGCAGCTAGAATGGTGGTAGCTATATCTCTGAGAAGAGGTGTGGTGGATACGTTCAATCATGACAAGATGAATACAAAAGGAGGCAGAAATGGCCTATTTATCATAATCATGAGGGAAATAACCCTGAACATCAAAAAACCTAATCGTAGAAGATGAACTATCATAAAGTTTACGGTCCCATGGTGGTTAGTTGAATAGTCAACTTCTTGAGGTCATAACTTCTGTGTATGATCTTCATTTAGGGCACTCGATAGTCCATTGGAAAGCTCTATATGAGGAGTGCATTACAGAGTCAATTCTAGACTGTGGTGGAAACTTGTTGTTTGGGTCATCCTAGTCCCAAAAAACATCATTTAGGGCCTCAAAACAGCCCAAGAAGTTTAGGACCCGAAAAACAATAGAAAAATATTAAAAAATTGCCAACATGAAAAATTGTTATGAGCTGGTGGAATAGGTGGGTGGACACCTATATCCATATAGATCAGCACTCCCCCCTTAGGAAGCAGTGGTATCCATTTTGTTGATTGTCCCCATCAAATGGGGAAACTTCTGTTGAACTTGACTCTTAATGAGCCATTTGCCTTGGTGGAATAGTTGCCCTGCTTTGACAAACCGATACAGTTGGATCTTCTGTTAATGGGTGCCCTTAACCTATGTGTTGATGATCTTCTCAGTATTTAATTGTTCTATGTAGTCAGGGTTTAGGTGTTAATTGTTGTGCCACCTCCGATGTGTCCAATGACAGTGGAAAATATGGGTGAATGAGCTCCACAATGAATACTGGGTGGAAGCCAAGGAATGGAGGAATGTTTAATTCGAAGGCATTCTCACCGAATGCCTAGGTAATGGTGTATGTCCCATATCAAAGCGGATGAAGCTTGTGATGGGATCCTATGAGCCTCTCTTTTCGCAAATGTAACCAAACTTTGTCGCCCACCTGGAACTTGTGTGAGAACCCAGTGTTGGTCATGTCACTGCTTGTACATGGTATTGGATTTTTACAAAATATCATGGACCTATTGGAGAATTTTTGTTCAACAAATATGGTGGCCTTATCATCCCTAATCTGAGCATGGGAATATTCCTACCATGTGGATGTAATGGGTAGATCTACATCAATTGGGGCTAGTGGTTGGAAACCCAAGCACACCCAAAAAGGGTTGTGGATGGTAGAGCTATGAAGGGATCTATTATATCTATGTTGAAAATATAGGCTCTCATCCCATGTGTGGGGATGTTTAGAATTAAACATTCTCATAATATGCACAATCATTTAGTTGACTACCTCTATTTGTTTATCAATCTGGGGGTGGAAGGCAGTTAATTTGGTGAGCTTAGTATCCATCAATGACGATAGGATCGACCAAAAGGTGCTTATGAACCTGTTGTCTCGATCTAAAATGGTGATATGTGGCATCCCGACACCCAAACACAATTGAAGAAGAGGTTAGTGGTGGCTTCAGTGAATATGCTCTTCTTGCAAGCTATTAGAATGGCCATCTTAAAGAAGCGATCCATGACCACAAACACATAGTCATTACCATGATTGGTTGAAGGTAGTCCTAACATGTAATCCATGGAGATGGATTCCCATATCCCAATGGGAGTAGGAAGAGGAGTGTACAACCCCTGCTTCTTGATGGCAAGTTTCACGATGGCATAGCTAGTGCAAGATCTGATATATCAGCTAACATATTGTTAGAACTTGCACCAGTAAAAATACTTCTACAATACCGCCACTATCTTTTCGATGCTAAAGTGTCGTACCACCCAACTGTAATGCGCTTCCCAAATCAACTTCACATGCTTAATTGAAGGAACATAAAGATGGCCCAAGTGGCATAACAATCCTTCTTAGAGGTGAAAGTCTTCCACTGGTGTTCTTGCATGTAGTTCTTGATAGATGGAAGCAAATTTGGGATCATTTTCATATAGTTGAGGCCACCTAGAGGTATTGTGGCCACAAGATTTGAGCATCGTGGTCAATGCTGCTACTAGAGGTTGATTGAGGAAATCAACGACTCGATTGGTGCTACCCTTCTTATATTTAATGTTTAGGTGGAATTGTTGCAAGTATATGGACCAATTTTGGTGGTGGTCATTATGTAACTTTCATTGGGTTTGCATGAACTACAAGGACTTATGATCATTGTGGATGACCGTCTCTTTCCCTGGGATGTAATGCTTCCAATGGCGATAGAATAAGACAATGGAGTATGTTTACTTATCTTAGGTGGGGTACTTGCAAATTGTATCTGAAAGCGTATCACTGTGATACATCACTTTATGGCCATGCTAAGTGAGGACTACGCCAATAACATAGTATGAAGCATCTATCTCGATTTGAAATGGTTGTTGCAAATCTGATAAGGTAAGGACAGGCGTCGAACATAAGCATTGCTTCAATTCCTCAAATACTTGTTGTAGTGGCTTGGACCAAACAAAATTGGCCTTAGGTACTTCTTTGGTCACTTGGCTAAGGGACCAAGCAATATTTGAGACTCCCAACACAAATTTGCGATAAAAGTTGGCAAGGCCTATGAAGCTGTGAAGTTCTGTGAGAGTTGTTGGGGTTGGATAGTCACAAATGACTTAGATCTTAGTTGGATCCACATGCACACCATGTTCGCCCATGTTGTATCCCAAATATTGAACCCTATCCATGCCAAATGAGCACTTCTCTATATTATCATATAACATGTGATGTCCCAGTGTGCTGAGGACCTATTGGATATGCTGCAAATGTTCTTCCCATGTTCTTATGTAGTTAAGGATATCACCTAGATATATGACCACAAAATAATTTGTGAATGGATGGAGGATATCTTCATTAATCCTCGTGAGGGTTGTAGGAGCATTCATCAAGCCAAAAAGCATGACCAACCACTCAAAAAGGCCTTCCCAATATTTGAAGGCAGTCTTCCAGACATCGGTCTGCTCAATTGGCACTTGATGATAGCCATAATTCATATCAATCTTACTGAAATATTTGACACCCTTGAGTTGGTATAGAAGGTTTTTGATCCGGGGAATGGGATTCCTAATTCGGACTATGATTTTGTTTAGAGCTCAGTAATCAATACAAAGTCTCCATGTCCCATATTTATTCTACACCAACACAACTGGATTCCCACAAGGTGAGGAGTTGGGTCGAATATGCCCTTTCTGGATTAATTCTTAAATCTAGCATTTGATTTCTTCATTTTCCATGAGGGAATACCTGTATACTAGCTCATTAGGTAGAGGCGCCCCATGTATCAAATCAATGGAATGCTTGACTTGGAAATGTATTGGCACCCAAACAAGTGTGGTGAAGATGTATTTGTATGCTTCTGCAATCTTCTCCACCTGTTTATGCTATGTAGAGGTATACCATGTGTAGGTGGTGGATGTTGTTATGATATTTCGTTCACCTTGAGAACAAATCATGAAGAGGACGAATTTCCCTATATGGGATATTTCCTTCCTACATTGCTTAGTTTTAATGAGGGACATTACAGTAGTGGGAAGTGTCTATGATATCCTATAGAGTTTCTTTCCCAAAGTAATAATGTCACTACAAGGTTTAGACTCATACACAACATGAAATTCCCACATATATGGTTGTTCTAAAAGAACATCACAGACTTCAAGTAGGGCAACATCACATAGTACCTCATCTTTTAAGGACTTGATGTCGTAGGCAAGGCGACACTGTTGATTGACACAAATGTCTCATCCCTCGCTCAACCAACTAATGGTATATGGTTGGGCGTGTGGAATCATAGACAAATTTAATATTATAATGACCTCAACTGATATGAGGTTCTTTTAGATACCACTGTCAATAATGAAATGTAGTGGGTTCTGTTGCACCCACAGTTGTGAATGGAAGAAGCACTCCCCTTCCTCTGGCTCCTTCGACTCTTCTAGTTGGATATTTGTTGTTGCAATGGTTGCATTAGGTTTCGCATCAATGATTCACTTTCCCCTTTCCTGTTATGAATCAGAATCTCAGCTAGATTCTGGCTCCGGGGATTTTGTCTCAACCAACAACGATTGTTTTGAGCAGCATTCATCAATGTTGTGCTAGGGGATTTTGTGGAACTCACAACACTTGTTGATGTCCTTCGATTTCTTATTACATTTCTTTGCTTGTCTCTTGGGTTGGATGTTAGGAATTTGATCATCCTTGCTTTGTCCTTTTCCTTGTGAATTACAGATGCCTTTGTCAAACTTTTGCTACTGGTTTGCAAACCCAAACTCTTGCTTATTCTTTTTCTCAATCCTGACATTGTACCGATAAGCGGCTCCCCATGATGATATTTCCAAGAAATCCATCTATGTCTTAATATACTATGCAGGACACTATGACACTTTAGTACCAAGTGTCGTTAAGAGTCTTTAATACTTAGTTTTGAGCACAGGGTATGGAATATGTTGGTAAACTCCAATACTATATGGTCTCTTTCCTGGCGCAAAGTCGTCGACCTAGTGTATTGGTCATCATAGTTTCTGGCAGGGTATAATTCCTCCTTGATGACATCAAAAAAAGTCACCCAAGTGGGTTATGGCCTTTATATTTCATACTCATCTCTTGCATGCTTCTTGTGATACTCGTCCCACCAATCTTTGATATAGGGACGAGATTTAAGGAGAGTGAAGGCAAACATGTCACTGTCGAAAAAAAAATTGAACAGAGAAGTAACCCTCTAACAGTCTTAACATTTATCCAAGGCATCTACATCTATCTTTCCTTCAAATAAGGGGATGCCAAAGTTAACGTGTACCTTGAAAGGAGTCGTTCCTTTGAAACAATTTCTTGTTGAAGGTGCATCCACTGTCGTTGGCATTCGTCGAAGGATCTGGGTGAAACCATCCATCATCTCGTTCCTCTGTCGCGCAAGGGCTTCCTCGAGAAATATCTTAATAGGATCTCATGCTCTGTAATCTCACTTTTCTTATCCATACATGGGAGGTTGTTTGGGAAGGAGAGAGTGGTTTTCCCCAATCTTAATTAGTTCAAGACCCAACTCTTGATATTCAAATCTCGTCAGGGACATGCAGTGAGAAACCACAAGAGCAGATTGATCCTATACCACTAATCCATATTTATGTGAGAACGAATTGGAAGAGCATGAATATATTCATATGCACAATTTTACTATGAGAGATATCGTGATACAGTAAACTTAGATTCTATTAAAAATGAATAAAACATAACAAATAAGTAGCTAGAATGGTGATAGTTATTTCTCTGAGAAGGGATTTGGTGGATACGCTCATACGTGACAAGATGAATACAAAGGGAGTCCGAAAGGGCCGATTTATCATAAGCATGAGGGAAATAACCCTAAACATCCAAAAACCTAACCCTATAAGATGAATCGTCATAAAGTTTATAGCCCCAAGATGGTTAGTTGAACATTCAACTTCTCGGGGCCATAAATTTTGCATACGATCTCCATTTAGGGTGCTCAATAGTCCATTGGAAATATCTATCTGAGGAGTACAATAGTGGATCAGGCCTGAATAATAGTATATGATTATCGTATGCACAGTTGTGGGCCCCAAAAAACATCGGTTGAGGCCTCAAAATGACCCCAAAAGTTCAGGACTTGAAAAACAGTAGAAAAGTACTAGAAAATTGCCAACATGAAAATTTGTTATGTGATAGTCGAATAGGTGGGTGACCACCTATATCCATCTGGATTAGAATTCCATTGCTTGACAATTCTAAAATATTCAAGTGTTCCCATTCTAATACATTGAAAATTTCCCTTTCCAAATTAGTTATACCATTCCTTGTATTTTCCATGGTTACCAAGAGGAAACCTACTATTCGTGCCAAGCCTATTGTTAGAAATTTTGAAGTCACGAGTTTGAGTGACCTAAACTATGATATTTTTGAAACATTAACTACTAAAGAAACTTTGTATAAGCTTTGCCAAGCTTCCTTTGGAATATTTAGGGATGTTTGTAATCAAATTCTTAGCTACAATTATGGCCTTTCCAAGGCCATTGTTCCCGAAATATATTGTTTTCCAAAGATCATCCATATATGTGCCCAATATTGTAATTCCTCTGAATGAGAAGTGATGTTCAGAGATGTCTCTTAAAGTATCTTCCATGTAACCCCTAAAACTATTTATGAGGTGTTAAAACTTCCAGAGAGTGTTACACCTTTAGATGATGAAATATTAGCCATTGAGTTTAAAACTCTAACCCCACCTCAAGTAAAGGATTTATTGATCCATTAGTTACCAAAGAAAGCTTTTGTGCTTGAGATTATCTTGTCTTTACAAGATTCTATCTTACTTGAGTCTATCATTGAAGTAATTTCAAGGATTTGACATAAATTTGGATACAATGATGATGCCATTGTAGATGAACCAATCCTAGGATGGTGGAGGTGGAAGATATTTTCCTCCATTAAAATAGATTCTAAAGATATATAAATATGCCAAATATTATCTAATGCAATTCACAATTAATTCATCCAATTTCAATTTGTCAAATGTTTCAAATTCCAACACTATATGTTGTAACTTGTGTTATAATTTCAGTGTTTAAACTTTGAACATTTGGACTTAAGTGGGCTTTCAATAATTGAAACTCGTTCCTATGAAAAAATGGACACTTATTTATAGAAATCATTCCCAAAATGCAGGGTTTAAAAGCTCTGTTTATAAGTTGATGTACACAACCTACATGATATTTCATGGTGATCACCCACCAAGATCATTTTTGGGACGTAAACAAATGCTTCAATTAAGTCTTTACACTAGAATAGGGGATTGGTACATATTTGAAGCTCATGTCGTTGTAAGGATTTATGGATAATAACTCAAGCCTGGTCTTCTACCAATCTTTCTAATCCCTAAGAGTTTTTTATTTAAAATATAATAGACATAGGTTGAATTTTGATCAAATACATTTTGGTGTAAAAAAACAAAAAAAAAACTAATCTTTAATTATATTTGTAGAATTTTCCTTTCTAGTCAAAAGCAAATCAACATTTTCCATTGTTGAGAGGATGTTCAAGTCCTTAAATTTTCAAGAAGGAAAATCATGGAAGTATGATTCTTATCATGTAATTTATATTTGGTTTGCAATTAGATCATCTTGATATGTTCATGAAATAAAATTTGAGAGCAAAAGGCTATATAACAAAGAAAATTGAAGAGAGGTGCAAGAAAATTTTCAGGGAAAGCATGAGCAATTAGAAAAGCAACCAAAAGTGAAGAAGGAATCAATTTATACTTCACAAAAGCAAATGGAAGAAGTACTTGAAGTGTTCATGTTGGATTATGATTAACCTCTAAGTGAATTATAATGGTGGCAAATTCCATTTCTAAGAAGGTTATGAATGTAAGTTCAAATACATCAAGGGAAGTTAGTGACTAAAACACCCCAAGAGCATGAATTAATCAATAGAAGAAAAATGAAGAAGAATCAAGTGAAGTGGTTATCAAATGATTAAGCAAGCATGATCGAAAGAAGGATGTATTGGGATATTTGATCGACCAAATTGATAACAAAGAATAACATAAGATGTCAAAGGTCACTCATTCCTTTTCTATAGTAAATTTTGGTCAAGAGAAAGAAGTGAATGGCGTTGTGTTCCTAGAGCAATATGCTAAAGGAAAAGGCTTTGAAGGACCTATGATGATTACTAGTCATGTTTCCACTATCTCAACATTAAAAATTTACCTTGAAGAATTATAAGGAAGGGTCATTTGAAGTAAAAATAGAAGAAATCTCAATAGAAACTCACCCAAACATGTTTGCTAAAATGACATTGATAAAAGAAATCAATCGAGCAAATCTATAAACAATTTATATCATCAAGTTTTCAACAAAGGGCCAACAATAACCATATTTTTTACTGCAATAGATTATAAAAAATGAGTATTTGATGTGGTTGTTTTATAACTAAGGGATGTCAAGTGTGAAATTAAAATAAAGACTCATGACTATGATGCGGCCATAATTAAATTTGATACAAGCAAAATGAATGTTATTGATAAAATATAGTGCCATAAGCAGACATGTGATATGTTGTCTAGAGTTTTGGTTCAAGCTATAGTTGATGTTGGGAAACCCAAAAAAATGGTCATCAAACTTGTGCTTCAGCATAAGCAAGAAAAAGGTCACCAATAGAGCTAGACTGCTCATAATTCAAGATCTAGAAGATAAAGGGGTGGCATTGGGAATATATTAGAAATATGAGATATTGTAAAAGTGTTGATAAAGGGAAAAGATTAAAAAATAAGGTTCTCAAGTCCAATCTAAAGATACTTAATGTTGCTCGTGGGGGTGTAGCTCAACCGATGATTCGCTTGATATGAAGGACATGTTGTAATTGGAGGTCACGAATTCAAATCACCCCGTCTTACTCGTGCCCCATGCATTTGGGTCGTGTGGGTGCACCTAGGGGTATAGTGGTAGCAGGATTGGATCCATGTATCCCGTGTCATGCAAGTACCGGCCCAGTCCCCATTTGTCGATTCCCCTAGTACAAAAAATAATTAAATAAATGTTGAACATGTCCATACCAAGGGATTGGTAGCATCCCAAGAGGAAAATGAGAAACTAATTAATACATTTTTTATACACAATAATCATAACTATCGATTAGGTTTTACCATTGATGTATCAAAAATTGAAAGGATGCAACAATAGAAGAAATGCATATTATGATTCAATGATAGTACTAACCACTAACATACATAGTAGAAGGAGTTGGCATGCATGATAAAATGAGGAACAATTCACACCTTTGAAAGTAAGATCTTCGAACTTTCGAATAAACTTCTAAGTATTGAAGTTGGAACAAAATTAAAATAAATATAAGTAGTTGAATTGAGATCATCCACATAAGAATGATATTTCAAGATAACAAATTTCCATGAGCACTTATTTCAAAAGGATAAAGTGACAATGGAGGATAATTAAACAATTGAGAGGCAATAGAAATCATGCATGGATGAAGTTGCAAAGTAAATGACATGCACTAAGTATTTAATTTGATGCAAAACATTCAATTCAAGGTCAAATTATAGTTATAATGGACAAAATGAAAAAGTGAGACAACATGCACAAATTGAAATAAATAAATTATAATAAGAAGTTAAAGAACAATTTGTTAGTGGATGTTGTTATCAAGATCTTTAATAGCAAGTCTCATCCTAGATTAACTCTTTTAGAAGTAATAAATTGAACAACAATGATAATAAATGATAGAAGAGTTCATACAAAGGAAAATTGATTCTAATCTAGTAGTAGGTTTGGTTTAATAAGAAATGTCGGCCGTTAGGTCACATGCTTGTTGATTTTACCTGGAAACAACCCAATCTCTGTGACTTAGGTTGCTATTCAGAAACAGAACAGATAAGTGTTTTGATGGAAACCTAAATGATTTAGTCAAAATGTTTTACTCATTCTGGCTTAGTTGCGGTATGATGGAATAATAGATGCAAGTACCCAAGTGATGTTGTTGAAAAACAAGTAGCTGACAAAAATTGTAATGTCGTAAATAGGGCTAATAGGGCTTTTAGAAACCAATTCAGTCCTCTATATTAGCTGGGTTTAGTTGGGTTTACATCCACATAGATCAAATATGAAAGACTTTGTGGTGTAAAATTATATATGAAGATCTATTAAGAAAAAAGGAATAAAACAAAGAAGCTTCAGGATGTGGATGCCCCCCTCAAAGGGAAACACGTTTGTGACAAATTGCTTCCTAATATTAAACTTTTAACGCTATTACGAATTTGTATAAAAGAAAACAATTAGTATCTTGTGATATTTTACAGATGTGGATATTGCCTTAAGGAAAATGGTCGAGTTCAATTATCTTACACGAAGTGAATGGACCTTTATAGCCAAATTTCAAATTAAAATTCCATCCATTATTTAGGATAGTTCCACGTCACAAACAAAAAAGAACAAAATAAAGGAAGAGGACATATGTTCCTCCTATGTTCCTAGTTGAATAAAAGGAAGTTGTGGTACGAAACCTTAGAAATACTCAAACTCCCATTTAAATCTATTTTAGGAAAGCTACTACCATTATCAAGAATTAGTTAGAGTCCAAGGGAAATAAAAGGAAGGAAGGAAGACATATTAAAGGATCAACATTTTTCACTCTGAAGGAGTTAGAGTCTTTCGGTTTCACCCAAAAAATGAAGCATAGATTGAAAATCATTAGATAAGAGGTTTAGCTACAATTTTCATAAATCTTGAGGATTCATCCCTTATATATCAGTCTGTTTTCTCAATGTGTGTATATTTCCTTCATTTCATCCTGAATCTTTCTATAATTGTTTGTAAATTTTAAGGATTAGGCTTATTTTTCAGTTATGAAATTAAAACATTTGATATTTGCCTTATTTATTTATTTATTGGCTATATATTTGAATTTAAACTCAAGCAATGATTCAATTTCAAATACTTGTTATTTTTTTTACTTGTATTAATTTTTACAAAGATTATGAGTATGATTACTCCTAAAATGCTAAGATAATGATATGTGGTATTTATTGCTATGCCATTTTCGTATGAAGGATATTTTTCTCTTGAAAGTAAATTCTTTCTCAAGTTTAGGAGTTAACATCCAAACTATTAGATTCATCTGATAATTGGCTAATGCATTTGCATTTTCTTGAATATATTAGAGACTGTTCTTCTTCTTTCATAAATATTCAAATTCTTGCCATCTTTGATGTTAGTGATTTCCACCCTCATTAGTATTCCAAATAAACTTATCATGTTTAAGTCTTATGAACTTGTAACGCTATTTAACAAGATGTTTGGTAAACTAGATTGTGTGCCTAAAAGTATGCATGCGAAGCTCTATCGTTATTTTCTATAGCTTATTGTCCATTTATTTCAATTAAATATTTGAAGCCATTTGAGCTTTGAAAGATAATTGTTGGAGTGAGGAATGCCCCCTATGGCTACTAGATTATTTTAGGTTAACCTAAAGCAGGGAGGATTTTTAGCCTCTAGAGGGTGCCTTGGCATAGTTCCCTAGCTGATAAAATCTTGAGGAAAAACATATGAATCAACGACATTGTTGAGGACTAAAATTGTAAAGTTTCTATCCATGGAAAATGATAATGACATAGTTCTAACTCTTGGACACGAGCAATAGTAGACCAAATTGGTTGATATATGTACTTTCAAAAAGATCATTCATAAAGTTTCATTTTGCGACTCCAAAGGTTCAAGTTCAAAGAAAATAAGAGGCTTACTAGGTCTCAATCGAACCCCCAAGAAATTCCAATTGATTATAACCTAGAGAAGTAGATCACACAAGCAAATAGAGGAAGACAATAGAGCTCTACTTCAACAAGTGACCCTAGATTTGGAGAACAACTTATTTACGAATATGAATATTTTGAAAATCAAACTTATTTTATAACTCCTTAAAAGAGCCTGACTAACCCTCTAAGTACACACATAAGGCCTTGATTCACCTGTTTTACCTTGGTTTAACCTTTTATGAGAAAGAAAAATTGGTGTCTCATTTTTTGTGACCCCTTCATTTCATAAGCCAGTCTCTCTAGAGGCCAAGTTCTTGATATTGCAACATTTAATGGCTCATATAAACACACCTCCACCAAGAAGTAACCCATGTGTAGTAGCTAGATATGGGGCCTTTGGACTTCTTGCCAATTTACATGATTTGCCAAATAATTATCTCAAACTTCTACCCAAGTTTAACATGGAGACTATAAAATATCATTCGAAAATCAATTTTTTGCCCTTCAAGATTCTATAGATAATTTATCCATTGAGCATGAAGATGCTTATCTTAGGATTTTTGTTGTAAGTCTTGAAGGAGATGCAAGAAAGTGGTTATGATATTTGCATGCATATTCAATTCATTCTTGGTCAATTTTCCATTGTACATTCATGAATAAATGGGGAGACAAGGGGGTCCATCAATAATATTTGATTGGATCATTGAAAAAGAAGAATGGCGAGACATATACATAATTTAATAAAAGGTTCAACAAAATGTATCATGGAATTCCACTTGACATGGGACATTCCCAAACCACTACAAAAGTCACTTATGCAACTACTCGTGATCCTGAATTTGCTATGATGTCGAGGAAACAAAGGTTTGCAACTTTAGACAATATGCAAATGATGGAGTAGATATAGAATGTAATTGGTTGCTTCTAGAAATATCATATTAATAGCAAACATAATGGATAAAAAACAAACAAAAGTAAGAGTCACCTACTTAGGCCTCTTCCTCGAATACACAAGATGCAAAAATTGATGAAATGGCCAAGTTGATTAGAGTACTCTCCAACAAATTTACTAGATTGGAATTGGGAAATAAGGTTGTTGAACACAGACCTTAGAGTGTTGGAATGAGAAATCAAATTTGTTTTGCTAGAAATAAAATTCCTTATTGTAGAACTTTTAACCCTCAATCGTTTCTTTGATGTACTAGAAGGCCCGAGCATCCTCCAATCCAAGCACCTTTAAGAAATAACAATAATATTTTGGTTGGGGAATGTGTCCTTAATGATGATGATGAGCATGGACCTTTTGAAGATTAAGATCCTCAATTGGATATGAATTGGTCAGAAGAGTATAGGGTTGTAGCTCATTTGGATAAAAAAAATTATCATCATTTTTTAGGATGATGTCATGAAGAAGCTAATGGTCTATGGTCTAATCAAATTTTTTTTTCACGTGCAATGAAAGTTGAATTAAAACATAAATATGATCTTAGACCAATACCTAATGCAAACAATGAGAGTCCAAAATGATATGATCTAAAGCATGAAACAAAATCTCAATTGTGGGGTCAAAGATAGTAGGATCAAACAAAGTGGTTGAAAATAATGGACAACATAAAGCTAGTAAAAAATGTTCTCTCTTTAGGATTGAAAGAGAAGGAAGAAGTTACGGAACTCAAAATTCTACTCCATTCAATTTACTGAATGAGCTTAGTATGATCAAATTGTCTATTCCTTTTACTCAACTTGCAAAGGTTCCTACTTTTAAAGGGATTGGCAAATTTTATGGGTACCCCTCCACCTATAACTCATATAGATACGATGAACCTGCATGAAGATGTTGTTTAGGTATTGGTTGGACTGCATCTTAAAGAAATAAATAATTTGGAAGAGGAATCAACCTATCAAGATTCCAAGGTTGATGTAGGGATTAATCAAATTTGGAATATGTTCTTTGATGGGGCCTCGTCAAAAGAAGGATTTGGGGCATGTACCCCATTCATTTCTCCAACATGTATCCTATTTGTTTCTTCTTCCTAGCTTTCCTCTTCACTAGTTTTCTCATCCCCTTATTGGTGATCCAATCTCCTAAATGTCCTCTTCTAGGTATTGCAAGCCCTTTGAAAAAACAAAATTTTCACCCTCGAATTTTTGCTCTTTATGAAGATAAAGAACACTTTACTCATGCAAGGCTTAGTGAACTTGTTCCTCATTCATGTCCTTATCTTGCGATTGAGAGTCTTGATGGGTTAGTGCCTTCATTCCCTTTAGAAAACACTCAAAATATTTTGTCAAAAGTGAGACATCCATCTAGACTACCTCTTCTTGTGCACAATTTTGTGTGCAACAAGATGTGCCCTAGTGAGTGTCTTTGCTTCCAACCTTTATGACTATTGTTGGTGCAACATCTTTATTTTGGTCATTCAAAGTGCACAACAATTCAATGTTCTTCAAGACTCACTCCACTGAGGTCTCCAATGTTACTAACCTCTGCTTCGCGTGATCTTCACTATCTTAGGCACCCAAGGCTTCTTTGCCTATAACCAACTTTACTTGCTATTATGGGAGAATGCAAGACATGTCTATGGATTCTCTGGTTTCCCAATCAACTTTATGGCTGACATTCTTGGCATCATACCCAACTTACTTGTAGTTATCATTGGCATGCCACGAGTTTTGGGTCTATCTAAGAACATCAAATAGTTCTCATGATGCACTAGAACAACTTTAGGAAGCTTAATAAAGTCTTTCCATAAGATGACTATACAGTTATCCAATGGAACCACTATTAAGTCCAAAATTCCAAGACAATCCCCAACCTTTGAAGGTGCATAATGAACTACTCCTATTGTTGGCTTCATTGTTGAGTTTACCGCCTTGAACGTGGTTATGTTGCTCTCAAGCTTGTGGTGAAGTGTTGTAGCAATCGATTCACTTACAAAGCCATGGATTGCATCAATTCCAATCAAGGGTACTACGTTCAACCCACTCGTGGTAGCATTCACAAAACAAAGGTCATTTAAGCCTTCACCTTGTGAATCATGTCTATGACCTTTTGTCACAAACTTGCCTAAACCTTCTATAAAGGCACCAAGAACATCCATTATTTCCTTTAAAGTAGTACACTTGGGATCCTCCCGTGACTATTGGTTTCACCTTCAAAATTGGTTTCTCTTGGACTTCTTCCAAGCCTTCTAATTTTCCTTAGAAGGACAATCAATGGCAAAATGATTCCAATAACAAAGGAAATAATCAACATTCTTACCTCTACGCATAAGCAATTCCTGCTGCTTCTTCAATGCGAAGTTGGCCTCACTCCTTCCAAATGAATCTAACCTCTATGCCCAAGTCTCCAATTGTTTTTCCAAAGTCTACACCTTTTGAGTCCAAGCTTCAACCTATACACTAGTATGCTCATGGAACTCTTGGTCACAATGTTCTAGGTCCATGGTTGTGACTTCCATCTTGGCCTCTGATGACTCTTCCTCTGTGCCTTCCATGTTGCAACCTACAAGTGGTTCAAACCTTCTCGACATTTGAAAAGTTTTCCCAACCCTCAAGGCTTGGTTCACTTGTTGCCTCAAGACTACTCTTGTACACCCATAAGACTTACCACTTAAGCCTGTTATTTCCTTTCCAGTCACAGTGAAGAGTGCTTGATTGCTTAAGTTATGTGATGAACTACCCTAGGTGCATGCTACATCCATGCACACAGTATGTTATGCAACCTTCAAGTTTCCCTTTACTACTTGTTAACTTGCCTCAAGCTTGCCAAAACCTTCGAGAGGTGCACTTGAGTTGCCTTGCCACCAACTTTCTTTCCAAGAGTGGGGAAGAGTTTTCTCTGATACCAACTATCACAAACCATTTGCCCAAACTTTTTTCTTCAAACTTGGAGGTTTCCCAATTTCGCTTCGATGCTTGAGGTCTCATGGCATCGCTTCTCATCGACCGTAGGGGTTTCGCCAACTTGCACCTACTACAACTAGACTATGTCTCTTCGCCTAAGGTTTGTACACAACTTCTCCTTATACCACAAACCATCCACTGAAATTAAGTCCTATTCAACCAAGTTCATTAAAAAACTAGGCATGTGTCTAATTGCAACCTTTAAACCATCTCAACGATACTTATACTTAAAAATATAAAACACCTAACTAATACTTCACTTAGCCAATGTTAACAGTAAATCAAAACAAAGTATCGAAAGAATATAACAACATTCATCCCACAAGCCACAAAACACATGCACAAATAATCCAATGTAGATGCATTAAACTTTATTTATGAGAAGAATGTTTCAGTTTGTAGATTTATGCGGTAAGATAAGTTGTTGTAGGGTTTTTCCGGACAATCCGCAGTAGACATTTTTAGGTCGACGTTTCGATTCCGAATCTGGAACCATCATTAGGACAAGTAGTCAATTGGTAAAGCTGCAGCTTTGGATTTAAATACCGGTTGGTGTAGTTTTTATAATTAAATTGGCTGACTAGTCCTAGGTTTAAGGAAGGGAAATTAATAAATAAAAGATTATAATTTGTTTTTAAAAAAATTATGTTAAATTACATGTTTAATAATTGAAATATCTTTATTTAATTTTAAAAGGTTTAGGGTTAGGGTTAATGAAATAGGGCTTAAGGTAAGGCTAAAAATAGGGCATAAAATTAGTGTTAATTGTTTCAAATATAATTTATTTTAATTTGTTAAAATATATTTATAATTTATAATAAATTATTTACAAATTATTTTTAATTTATTATTACGTTAATAAAATTATTTATCAACTTTATGATAGGGCTTAAATTAGGGTACGACTAGTCCTAGGTTTACGGAAGGGAGATTAATGAAAAGAAGATTATAATTTGTTTTAAAAATTAGGTTAATGTTTGATAATTGAAATATCTTTATTTAATTTTAAAGGTTTAAGATTAGGGTTTAAAATAGGGCATAAAATTAATGTTAAAAGTAATTTAATTTCTAATATAATTTTAAATGTTTGATATATTCTTGTTTCTAAATTTAAATTGTTATAATATATTTATAAATTATAATTTAAATTGTTGATAAAATATTTATCAATTATTTTTAATTCATTATTAAGTTAATAAAATTATTTAACAATTTTTTGAATTGAAAAAAGGGGTTAATGAAATAAGGCTTAAGGTAAGGCTAAAAATAGGGCATAAAATTAGTGTTAATTGTTTCCAATTTTGATTTATTTTAAATTGTTAAAATATATTTATAATTTAAATTATTAATAAAATATTTACAAATTATTTTAAATTTATTATTAGGTTAATAAAATTATTTATCAACTTTATAATAGGGCATAAAATATTTACCAATTATTTTTAATTCATTATTAAGTTAATAAAATTATTTAACAATTTTTTGAATTGAAAAAGGGCTTAAGGCTTACAAATAGAGTTAAAGATTTATAATATTAAGTTCGAAATAATTTAATTTCCAATATAATTTTAAATTTAATTTATTTTTAAATTGTTATAATATATTTAAAATTTATAATTTAAATTATTAATAAATTATTTTTAATTTATTATTAAGTTAATAAAATTATTTATAAAATTTTTGAATTATTAGTGAATTGTTTTTAAGTTATTATTAAGTTATTTATAAAAATTTTACTTTAATTTTAAATTTACTTCGCTTAAAAAACTAAGCTGGGCTAAGGTTTAGAGAGATTGGACTTGTCTATTGGACTTGTTTAGACCCTTGATAAGGGGGACCCAACTTTTGCTAACTTCAAAACCGCCATCTCTGTTAAGGTTGTTGGGATGTTTGATGATCTCTATAGCTTCCCTGAATCTCTGTTTAAAGTAGTGGTTCTCTTGTGCAAGCAGCGAAGTTTCCTCAAGACAAATATGATGTTTTGAGCTCTTCGAGTGTTCGGCTAAGGCAGAGGTGTGAATACGTTGGTTGCGGATATCAGCCCCATGTTCCCTTAATCTAACCTTAAGGGACCGACCAGTTTCTCCAATGTATTTGAGGCCACATGAACATGTAACCTTATATACACCTTTCCGTTGATGCTCCTCAACCTTGTCTTTAACAGTCCTCATTTTTTGCCTAATGGTTACTAGAGGTTTAAAAGCTGTGAGGATATCTTTCTTTTTCAGGATTTTGGAAACCTTATCCGTGACGCCTTGAATGTAAGGGAGATAAGCCCTCTTTTTGTCTTTGCGTTGTTGGGGGTTCTTTAGTTTACCTACGGGTTTTTTAAGGGTTCTCCTGATGTCATTTTCTTTATAACCGATGTTTTTGAAAACTCTAACCAGGTTGCCTTGTTCTTCTTTGAGATGTTCAGCATCACAAATCTTGGAGGCTCTTGTAGCCAGGGTATTGATGATCCCCAGTTTTTGAGCCGGATGATGATGAGAATCTGCCTCAAGATAACTATCTGTATGGGTTTTCTTCCTAAAGACCTTATGTGCCAGGAAACCGTCGGGTTTTTTGTAAACTAAGACATCGAGGAAGGGGATGCTCCCATTCTTTTCCACTTCCATAGTGAATTTATGTCAACAGATTGGCTATTCAGATGCTCAAAGAATTTGTTAAGTTCTTGTTCTCCATATGGCCAAAGGACATTAGTGTCATCTACATATCTTTTCCACATTTCGGTTTCAAGGGATAGGATTCAATCGCCTTCTTTTCAAAATTCTCCATGAAAAGATTAGCGACAATGGGTGAGAGGGGAGATCCCATTGCTACTCCACTCATTTGTTCATAGAATTCCCCTTGGAAACTGAAGAACGTGGAGCGGAGACAAATTTCGGCGAATTTTGCTGTCTCAGGGTCGGTGACTTCATGAATGACTCTAATGGCTTCGTTTAAGGGGATCTTAGTAAAAAGACTCACAACATCAAAACTCACCATGATGTCATTAGGGTCAATCTTCTCTCCCGAAATCAATCGGACAAAGTCACTTGAATCTTTAATGAAGGACTCTGTGTGTCCGACTAGAGGACTTAAACGTTTGGCTACAAACTTAGCAAGCTCATAGGTGGGGAACCAATTGTATTAACGATTGGTCTTAGGGGGACCCCTTCTTTGTGAATCTTAGGTAAACCATAAATTCTAGGGGTGACTTCTCCTGCCAGCATGATGAGCTTCTTGTTTTTATCCTCAAGACTCGATTCCTTAATGACTTTCCTAACTTCTCTCAAGATTTTTGCAATCGGATTGCTGCCTAGCTTTCTATAGCTACCGCTAGAGCTAAGATGATCAAGCATTTTTGAGACATAGTCTTTGCTGGTGAGGAGAATAGTGGCTCCTCCTTTGTCCGCCTTGAGGACCACAATGTCTTCATTATTCCTAAGATTGCTAATGGCTACTCTTTCTCCCCTACCGAGGTTATCCTTAGGTGGCTTAGCTTTTCTCAGATTGACAACACAGTCTTGTCTAACTTCTTCTTTAGCGTCTTTGGGTAGAGTTTGGATTGCGTTTTCTATGTTACAAATGATGCTGTCTATCGGGATTCTTTTGAGAGCAATGGCAAAACCAAGACCTTTTTTGAGAACATTGTGTTCCTCAGCACTGAGAACGTAGTCAGAGAGATTAACAACTTGTAAACTATTTGAGACAAAAGCCGTACCTTTATTTGCCAAATCCCATGGATGCTCATCATCCTTGCGTGAATGCTCTGTGGTATTACCACAACGTGGTTGCTCCTCATCCTCATGCGAGTGCTCTTCATCCTCGTGTAAATGTTCTGCGGTATAACCCCAACGTGGTTGCTCGTTATCATCGCATGAGTGCTCCTCATCATCTGCGCTTCCTTAATGACTTTCCTGACTGCTGGTGTCCTCCTCACTGCTAGAGGGGCTTCGCTTGACCGAAAGCGACTTAGTTTTTCTGTATTCAGTTGCAATACTGATGGTAGTTTTGTCGTGTTTAGAGTTGGACATGATCCTCTGGGGAGGGGGGGGGGGTTTCAATTTCCATAGGAGTTGCTGAAGGATTCACGGAAGGAGCTGTTAATGGATTCACAGGAAGATCCAGAGGATTAAGCCGGGGGTTGGTGGGACGAAGGAGAAGTCTGGCCAAAAGGTTTTTGACAACCTAGTAGTTGCGCCTGCAGTCAACCGTTTGTTTTGCCGCTGTGTGAGACCCTGTGAGCTCATCTTCCCAATTGTCAAAGAGTTGGTGGAGAGAGTCAAGAATTTCCAAGTCATAACCTTGCATGTTTACTTGAGCCGTGAAGCTTCTGGATCGCTCATTAACATTACCATGACCATCGCGACCTCGTTTGGGCGCGGCTCACAATCTGCACGACATGATCCGCTCGACTGACCATGCAGAGTAATGAACTTGCCGAGTGTCGACATAGAGGATGAGAGCGGGAGTCTGAAGATTGTGATGTTTCTACGTTGCCTCTGTCGTTGCAGAATAACCAGTCTCCGCAAAATTGAACCAGAGTGAACGAATGTGGTGAAGAACAATGAGCATGCAATGCTTAACGAAGGGACACAGATCTTGAGGCGCCATTAATATGGCCTTAACTCTGCAAGGTGATGCGAGGTACCAGATGACGATAATAAGGTCGCTTCCTATCATGAGCTTGAAGCTCACGCCATTCGAAGTGGTTGCCAGCCCGCGACAATTAAGGGCGAGTTGAGATGATGTCAGAGAAGTGACATCTAGGGACAACTGTGTGTCCTGACGGTCACTCCTTGTTATTCATGTGACAATAAACCACCCACATCCATGGATCAAAACTACATCTAGAGACAACTGTGTGTCCCGACGGTCACTCCTTGTTGTCCATGTGACAATAAACCACCCACATCCATGGATCAAAACTAAAACCTTACCATAACTCTTACTTCATAATTTCCATTTAAATCAATGTCTTTGTAAATACCGCAATAGACATAAAAAATTAGATTAGGTTCAGACATATATGTCACGATAATAATAACCAAACCTAATATAAGAGAAAAATATATTTCACTAATAAAAACTCTACATGAAATAGGAAAGGAAGGTAAACGGACAGCGAGCAATAATTATAATCAAGCGTGTAATCAACGAATTATGTAGCTTTCCCTCGCAACCAACTATTTAGCTACCAAATTAACTATTTTCATAATAATTTTAAAAGTAAAAACTGCACTGATTCAAAAATAATCAGTAAACACATAAAGATACAGCGAGATTCAATTTCAAATTTCTGTTCTCTTTCGTACAGAGTTATTCATCTCGTAGGGTTTCAAGGATTTTGAGGGTTCAATCCATCGTCAATTTTCGCTTTCGGAAGACTCGTGATCAATTCATTTTGCACCATCGCCAGGCCCATTGTTGCTTACTGTAGCCTTTCAGCATGGATCCGGAGGCTTTTCGTTCCACCCTTACAGATCTGGCGCTTGGAAATGTCATGGCCGCTGCAGCCAGAGATTATCAGAAGGTACCGCCTTTGAATGTGTCGATATTTCATTCTACATTTGCATGAGGTGCTTAATGTTTAGCATTTTTTTACAGAAGCTTGTCGCAGGGGTTTATTTTAGCTGTTGTTTACTATTGGAAAAGTCTCCTGAGTTTGTAACACGAGAAATAGATATATCAATGTCGAGAATGTTTCCAAGAAGAATACAGCATATCTACGCCAAATTTGGCAAATGTAAAAGATTAATGCAAATGCTCGGCCAATGTTTTGTTTCTGATATTGACGTTAAATTTGACGAATATAAAAGAAATAATTGTAATGTTTTGCTTATGATATTTACCAAATTTGGTAAATATAAAAAAAATAATTTCTATGTAAATGTTCGGCTATTTTCTTTATTTCTGAGATGATCCTTAAACACTAAGATGATCTTTTACTTCACCTACGAGGGATCCCCAACATTTGAAACATTTTGTTGAAAGATTGGGAAGGGTAGAACATTTTTGCTCTCCGAGGATTTTCTTGTATAGTCATTGATTGTTTGCCTTTTAAGAGTGGATTCTTGTTGTTCATAGGATACTGATGAGTAGTCTTTGGTTTGGAAGCTTGTGGGTTACAAACTTACAGAATTGTATTTATCTACTAGTTTCAGAGGAGTTTTATGGGCAACATGTTGCTTGCTAACTTGTCTATGATCTGTCTTACTACGAACTTTAGTCCAATCCTAATTGACATCTGTTGCCTCTGAAAAAGCAATTTCATATATTAGCTCCTCGTTTCATAAGATGATGATGACGGGTCCTATGTTGTTAACTTTTTTATCATGTCATTTGAAAACATACATTGGGTACTCAAAGTAATCTTTCTTTTATTCGTGATACTCATTACAGCAATTGATCATAATTTTCTTACAACAGCTGTCAACCAGGCCATGCAGTGTTCCTAATGTTGGTAAAATATCTATCTAATGGATGCCTGCAGATAATAAACCCAAGGGAACAGTTAGCTGAGGGAGATTTTTTTTGAAAATAGCAGTTGTAAATCCAGTTGACCTGGACTTCAGATTAGCTTGAATGGTCTATAGAAAAATCTAGAGTCTAACGCTTTTAAGTAATAAAGCTGCATTTCTCGAACCATGACCACCTTCAAAGGAATTCCTAAAGAAAGCAAAGAGAAGTAAAACAAACTCGTTGTTGCATAATTGTGAGACTTAATATCACGCTATATATGTATTTCTTTCCCTTTCGTCCATTATTTGAGTTTAGACTTTGGTGGACATCTTTCAAGAAAATAAGCAAATAAGCATTATACTTTTTTCTTCTGACTTTAATACTCGAGTAAAAGCTATGGTCACCTTCAAAGGTTTTCCTAAAGAGAGCATAAAGAAGTAAAAGATACCCTATTTTTCATAATTGTAAGACTTAATATCATGCTATATATTTTTCTTTTTCTTCGTGCATTATTTGAGTGTAGATTTTGGTGGAGTAGTTTCAACTTTCAAGAAAATAAGCAAAAGTGCATTTTAATATTTTATGTTGACTTTAATACTTGAGCAAAATTTATGTTGTCTAGCTTATAAATGAGCATTTTAATTTGTGGGTGTAGAATTTGTTTGTTTTGAAGAGGAAATAGTATGTGGGCTAAGATGCGAACTTTCCAAGCGCTTGGTGACTACTGTCCTTATGTTCTCAACTAAACAAAGCTGTTATTTAATTGCAGAAATTAAGTTCTTCACATAGCTGTAATTACACATATAGCTGAAAAATAAACAGCGAAAGCAAAAACAATACATAGATAATTTACTCCTTCAAATCAGCTTTTCATTAATAATTCAAAGCTTATAGGGAAAGCTCCACAACTGTCAAACTAACAGCTGTATGATACACTGAACCAAAACAGATCTGCACACTTATTGAGGAAAAATCTGTTGATTTTTCCTGTGTAGCATCGAGAGCCATTCTTTGAGGAGAATGGGGACATTTGGTCTAGGGACTAGGATGTGGAACCAGTCCAGCACTGGGGGACTCAGCCTAGAGCTGAGTGGCCATTCTGTTGAATGGAGACATTTGGTTAAGGACCAGGATTTGGAACCAGTCCAACATTGGGGGACTCAACCTAGAGTTGAGTGGCCATTCTTTGAATGGAGGCACCTGGTCAGTTACCAGGAAGATGAAATAGTCTAGTACTGGGGGACTCAACCTAGGGCTGAGGGCCATTCTTCGGGAGAATGGAGGCGCTTGGTCTGTTACCAAGTATTTGACCTCGAGTCAAATTATGCAGCCTATGGCTGAGGCACCTGGTCTTTTACCAAGATATCACTATAAGTCCTAGACCGGGTCTGGGCATGTGAGGCACTCTGACCCTCTATCTGTGGGCTTTGTGATCTTCTCCAAGGCTTAGCTACCCTTGGTTGAGACACCTAGTACCTGATCTTGGTGTCACATGGAGTGTGAGATAAAAGCATTAGTATTTCACTCTATTTATGATGATGTACTTTGAGTGGGGATGAAGGACCCCTATGACCACTTAATTTGACCACAGGGCACTTGAAGAAGGCTAAAGGTAAAATACATAAGGACTTTTGGACCACAGGCCTCTTGAAGAAGGCTAAAGGTAAAATACATAAGGACCTTTGGACCACAGGGCACTTAAAGAAGGCTAAAAGGTAAAAGTAAAAAATACATAAGGTACTTGAAGAAGGCTAAAAGGTAAAAGTAAAAAATACATAAGGACCGTTGGACCACCAAGGAGTCAAAGTGAAAATACATAAAAGGTCATTAGTACCTTAAAGTACAAATAAAAAAGTAAAAGAATAAAATTCATATTATTTTATTCTTTTGAGTTTTGGTCCACTTCCAGGCGACTTAAAGACTATAAAAAAAGATCAAATCAAATTCATTTACACACATGCTTGCTTATCATCTACAACTGCTCCAAAGGAAGAATTTTGCTGGTCACTGAAGAGAAGAAGTTCTTGTCTTGGTTTATGCCCTAGCATGGAGGCCTTCTAGCCAGGGTATCTACCTCATCTCTACAGCCTAACGCTAACTCAGCTAGGGTCCTTCTTCTATCAGTCTTAGCCATTAAACCCTAATCTAGGTTTTTATCTCTAGTAAGCAACAACAGATCTAGGGTTTTCACCCTAGCATCCTCAACCATCATGAGCAGCAGCTTAACCCTCATGGGCAGTAGGAAAATCTTCATGGCATCAGCCTTCAGGACTTCATGGGCAGACAGCTAGGGCTTGGGCAGCCCAGATTTATCCTCAGGCAGCCCAGATTCACCCTCAGGCAACCCTCACAGCATTTGGGCAGGCTGGATCTGCACTCGGGCAGCCCACACAGGGTTTGGGCATGTACAACATACTCTGATAGCAGGAAGAACACAATCCAGGCAGCCTTCAACAAGTCCAAACCATCATGGGCAACCCACAGTACATCGGGGCAGCTCTCTTAACTGGTTTGGGCAGGGATAAACTAGCTCTGGCAGGTCTGTTTTGGATCCGGACAGCCCTGTATTGGATTAGGGCAGAACAGGTCTGAACTCGGGCTGGTGTTAACAGGTCTGAGCAGTACCACAGATTTCTGGCAGGAGGACAGGGTTTACGGGCAGCCTGTTTGGACCCTCAGCCAGCAGTAAACCCTCACGGGCAGACTGCTCACAGGCTTGCTCGCAGGCTGCTGTACATTACGGGCAACAGCACTGCCGCTTGGGCAGACTCAGGCAGAAGATCAGAGAATTCCGGCAGCAGCTTGGGCAGCCATAAAAGGCCTCGGGCAGCAGTAGAACTAATCTGGGCATTCCGGGCAGCCTGGGTATCAAACAAGAAAATCTAGGCAGCTAAAGTCTGGACAACAGAAAGAGGCAGATCTGGGAAGTTTCCCTCATCTGGAATTTTCTTTTCTTTTCTCCTTGTGAAAATTTTGGTCAAGATCTGGAAGTGATTAAAGTTGTACAAACCTGCTAGGGTTTGGAAAATTATTGGAGAACATTCATCTCAGAATTCTGAGATTGAAGAACTCTAGTCATCTCATTTAAAGAGATGAATTACTAATGCTTTTGGGGTTTTTGTCCTTTACCCTAGTGAAAAATTACTGTGTTCAGTGTGTGATGTTGTTGATGTTCCTATTGCACTTGTCTTTTGTTATCTTACAGTCTGCAAATTTTTAAGAATTCATGCTAATGCCAAAATTCAACAAAATCGGCTTGCCAAGACTGAGAAAATTGGATGTTGGTTGTTGTTTGTTGTACAATCCGTCCATACAACTGTATGAACATGTTAAGTATGAATGTACAGATACGAACATGTGACTGTGTGGATATATCCATATGGATTTGTGCGACTACACGGATTTGTCCTGTACGGATCTGCATGCTTCTCTCTGCCTGATTTTTGACTCTGGCTCCTCTTTAGTGCTCTAACTTGGCTCCACAGATAAAATAAATCAAACCCCAACAAAACTTGTTTGTCTTTGAGTGAATGAATGTGTCTTTACCCTTTAACTTGACTTGTCTTTATATTTGATCTGAAACCCATATCTGCCAAAACTTGAATCTTGCAATGAGATGTACGATTGAGATTATTCTAAATCAGGAATGTATAAAAATACACTTTATTAGACTCAATAGCTAAATATAAGACTTTCACTTTACTACTAAAGTGACTTACAAAATAGATTTGACTCGAACTACTTTCACCACTTTTAACACTAAACTTGTGCATAAGTTCATTTCCAAGCTATGATCTTCAACATAAGAAACATGACATGTCCAATTGGGGGTTCGTGTCCATATCCTACGTATCGGGCTAAATATAAGATGTTCACTATATTACTAAAGTGAATTACAAAATAAATTTGACTCAAACTAGTTTCGGCACATTCGACACTAAATCATTGCGGAAGCTCCTTTTCGAGCTATGATTTTCATCACAAGAAATGAGACATGTTTGATTGGGGACCTGTGTCCATATCCTACTTATAAAACACAAACATGCTAGCACATGTGTTTGACAGATGTTTGGCATGTGTCGACAGTCGTAAAATATAAAACACAAACATGCTAGCACATGTGTTTGACACATGTTTGGCACGTGTCGACAGTCGTAAAATAGGACAAGTGTTAAACACAAGCTAGACATGTGCTTTAGATGCGTCCCACTGGAGCAACCGAATCCGGTTGGTCCGTTAGTAGTCGAATCCGACTATCATTTTAAATAATGAAATATGAATAATATATTAGATGATGAATATTACAATGATGTCTTGGCCTTAAATATGGCTTGGACATTCATGATGAGGAGACACCTCCTTTCATACTAACCTAACTATAAATTATTTAATTATTTAATTATAATCTTATTTTATGTTCATTACATTGCCACCCCCTTTAAGGGAGCTTTGTCCTCAAAGCTTAGATTATTGTCTTTTCATTCTCGTTTTGTGTTGAAACAATGTCATTACTTCATTTATGTCTTTTTTAGAACTTGTATTATGTATGTTCTTGGTCTTTACGCAATAGTTTGTCATTTTCCTTTCATTTGTAACTTGAATTTGTACCCCATTATGTTTATTATTGTTCCCATTTTCCATGTACATGAATACGAGGAATATTTTTGCGATTGACCAAATCAAGCGTTGTTTTAGAGATCGCTTGTCCCACAATACTCATGATGTCATCACATAATGTTTCCATTTTATTATCCTTTTGATTTATCTTGAGAAGTGGCGTTTCGTGAGGCTTCTCACACTCAAAGTCACCTGATAGTGTTACATTTAGGTTTCTCCAGGGTGGTAGAAGAGTTAAGGTAGAAGATGAATCTACGATATCTGATTCCTTTGACTTGGATTCCTTTGCATATTGTAGGATCCATCTTTTGTCATTGTCAATGATATTGGATTGACTCTCATTTTGATCTTGGTCGAGCTTATCTTTATCAAATATATTATTGGTATTTTGGTCATCCCTACCAAATTTAGTCTCCTTGTCTTGTTTATTGTCTTGATCAATTTTGTTACTCTCATTTTTGTTGACATAGTGGTCCAACATATCTGAGTTACTGATATGGTTTGTATTAGATCTTAGTTTTTGTAACATTTCCATTATCATGGTATTCTGGTCCTGTGTCATGATGCTCAAGTTTTGTGCCATGGTGCTTATGTTATGTGTCATCACACACATCTCGTCATCTAACTCTTTTCATTTCTCGTGCATGATGTCTACTTTGTCATCAACTTTTCTTCCTAGTACTAGAACAACATCTTCTTTGATTTCTTTCTTAAGTGCCTTGTTATTTTTTGTTTCTTCTCTGAATTTTTCTTGGTTGGCAACAAGAGCCTTGATGTCCTTCTCCAATTTTTCAAGTTTGTCTTTTAATTCTGTCATAGCCTCGGTCCTTTTATGCAAACGTGTGTATTTGAAAGTTTATTTTGACTTATGGAGGAATAAAAGACATCTAATGTCTTTGAAATAATTAATGAATTAATAATAATTATTATAATTAATTTATGTGTTGAAAGAAAATAATAAATATAAAAATATTATATTTAAATATTTTATTAAAAGGTGGATTAATAAGTTTTAAAATATTATATAATAATAATATTATTATTATAATAATATTTGTTTTATTAATATTGTTTTTGTTTGTAGGGCTACGTGGAATGAGGGAGGGTGCAACCTAGGTTGAAGTTGGAAAGCAAAACCATGTGTTGGTCTTACTTTATCTTTCCTTTTCCTTTCTTTTGTTTTTTTATTTTTTATTTTTATCTTTTCTTTTTAACTTTCTTCTTTCTTTTCAATTCTTTACCTTTTTTCTTTTCTTTTTTTTTACGTTTATTTTTATTTTTTATTTTATATATTTTTTACGTTTTTTTGTTTTTGGACAATGTCCTATTTATAGGGAAACCCTAAAAACTAAATTTACACAAAGTTTAAATAATGGCAAGGGAGGGCAGCGGAGTGGAGAGAGATATGGGTGAAATGGAGCAGCGGAAGAAATCAGGAATTGATGAGCCGAGTCCGAGCTCAAAGTGCAGGAGCGAATCCGCTCTGATACCAAATGGAGCAACCGAATCCGGTTGGTCCGTTAGTAGTCGAATCCGACTATCATTTTAAATAATAAAATATGAATAATATATTAGATGATGAATATTACAATGATGTCTTGGCCTTAAATATGGCTTGGACATTCATGATGAGGAGACACCTCCTTACATACTAACCTAACTATAAATTATTTAATTATTTAATTATAATCTTATTTTATGTTCATTACACCCACTCTAAAAAGCCTTCATTATATTTTCTCTTTTTTTGTTGTAGGGAAAGAGTTGTCATGGTCTCTCTCATTTTGTAGGTGAAGGGTGAAATCAAAATTTTATTTCAAGTGTTTTGTAAATGTTCTGATTTCTAAAAAATTGGATCTTTATGTTTATATTCCATTGTTGTTATTGTTATATATATATATATATATATATATATATATATATATATATATATAAGAAGTGTTCTTGTGTCTTATTTCTGGGGTCAACATTTCCCATGTTGGATACTTGTATTTCGTGTCCTCTGTGTCCTGTATCCTCGTGTCATTGACTTAATACGTGTCCTCTGTGTCCCGTATCCTCACGTCATTGACTTAATATGTGGGCAATATCTAGGATGTGTTGGCACGTTTTACTTTTAAGTCCATAGGTTGTTATGTCATCAAAATATACTAGAACAACTATCCTTACTAGGTGTTCCAAAACTTTGGTATTATGACCTGAAGGATAAAGTGTCTCAGAATTGGAACCAAAATTGGATTGGTCGCCCCAAAATCTTGAACTGGACCAGAATCGGGAAACAATTAGTTGATTGAAAACTATTCAAATTTGATAAAAAATACATATATTCATATATATCTTTGTAAATTCGAATTATTAGACATGGAATATGCAAATTTATTTAATGTATATAGGCTATTGCATGTAAGGCTGAATATAACAAAATGGCATTGAGTACGTTCCATATCTGAACCAAAATACATAGACATTGAGGTTTTGAATTGACTCCAGTGTAAAAAAGATGTCATATTACAGCAAATCACTTCAACACATTATTAGAATTTAGAATCTTCCCCTATACTGGGATCCTCACCATCACAAAGCAATCACACAAACTTTATCATGCCATTGTGTTACAACTCCTCAACTCACGAGGTGTAGAAGACCAACACTATTTTATATCATAAAGTGTTGAAATGTTGAAAACCTGTTAAAGTCTGCTGAAATTGAAAAAGCACATTAATTTCTACTTTCTCTGTGTGAGGTCCTAGAAATCTAAGACCATTACCAAACATCTTGAAATTGGGGTTCTATTTCTCCCTTGAAAGTTTTAATGTTAAAAATTTAAGCTAATATTGATATTTAGTATAATTCACTTCTGTTAATATTGATATTTACATTATACCTTTTTTACTCGAAAAAAATTCGTAACTTTATTACTTCATCAAAAAGGTAGACAATTACATTTTTTAGATGCCCATAGAGGAGCATAACCAAATAATTGTCATCTCAGGTCCGGGGCTCCTTCTCACAAAAACCACAAAAATAGAACTAGACATCATTATATCATCCTAAACGTAAACAACTAGCTCCAATACCGAGTCTTACATCTGTATTGAAATATACCTATCACATGAAAATATCCTCTTCTACAGGAAATCAAATTTAAAGATCTCATCATCAAAATAGTAACTAAGAGACATTCGCACCTCGTAGGAGCCCAGAAGTAAAAAACTACGTGCAAATTGGTCGAAATAAATTTACTGACTAGACATTAGGAGGCCCTTCATGAAATGGCTTATGGAAAAACTCATAAATATTTTACATTATACCTGTAATTTACTTTTGTTAAAATTGATATTTACATTATACGTGTAATTTACTTTCGTTAATATTGATATTCACATTATACTCATAATTAACATTCACTAAATTTAAGAATCTTGTAGTAAAAGTTAATTAGAGAATCAAATTAGAAAGATTCTCTTGACTGGCCACGGGAAATAGAGAGGAGGGGGCATCATTATATAGCGTTGTATTAGGGTTTATGAGGGGCACCTTTTGTATGTCTTCCTTTTTTGTTGTTGTTTTGGGGGTTTTGGATGGATCAGTTTGGGAGGTATTGGTTTGGTAGTAAAATTTAAACAAAGACTCAAACCAAAAAGTTTTTTTTTTTGACTAGCCACATTCAAATAGAGGGGGCCGTCATTTTTAATAACATAAATAGTTAGGATGATTATATTAAAGAGGCTGAGGAAATCCTTAGCAGCCCAAAAAGAATAGCATTACAATTCTAGTACAAAATACCTTGAGCAAGAAATAGGAGCTTCAAAAATGCCTCAGCCTTATACATCTGGAGTAGAAACTGTAAAAACAATAGAGTCTGACTCCTATAACTTTTAACAAATTGAGTTAACAATAAGACATATTGACTAAACATACACTATCAGAAGCAAAACTGGTCCTAGAAAGACCTTAAATAGGCCGATTATCCTTCTCATCCTCCAACTGTGAAGTGCAGTTGACAAGAGCAGTCTGCTACAATCTGTCCATTTCCATAGCATTGGAGTTGGAGAAATCCCCCACACTAGAATGACGACCAAAAGCAAGCTCCTGAATTAAGGTCTGTGTTGGTCTCTGTCCAGAGCCAGCTGTGGCAGCTTCTCTTCCTGCACTTCCACCCTGTTTTCCATTCTACAACGTAACTGCTCTTCCAGCTTCACTTGACAGCTTAATGGCTCTAGCATAGTCCCTATTCTCTCTAGCTGCCCCCCAACACAATGCATCATCTTTTGCATACCAACAATTTCCCCACCGCACACTTAATTTTCATTGCACCAGCTTGAGTGCTCTCCATCCCTGTCTCTGCACCAAGAAAAAACTACCAAAGCCTTGATACTTGCCCCACTAGATTTCAATACACCTATCGGCCTCCAATGCACCCCCGTATGCCTCCAAAGACCTGTAATTAGATTCCCCAACAACCTAGACTGAACCACCATGAGACTAATTTTGGACCACAAACGAGATTCCATGCCTTCCCCCAATGGCCTTTGCTTTACTACATCTAGCCTAGGCAGAGCCGCCTTATACCAGCCGTAATAATAACCAAGAACCATTCTCCATCTTAGATTTTTCCCATCTACTCCCCATGATTTCACTTTATACTCCATAATTACCCTTGAGCGATCCAAAAGAGACATGGTGCAATGAGCCTAGAGGACAGAGAGACAAGATGTAAGATGTGTCTGAAGTAAATGGCAGAAATCTTGAGGTCTTTTAGGGGATTCCATGGCCATGTGCCACCCCCTATTCATGCATAATCCAATTTTTATAATATTTTTGAAATTCCATACTACAAATAGCCTCCCTCACTAATGTTGGTTAAGAGGGGTATACAAACACTCAAACCCAACATAATAAGTTATGGGATCCACTTTCCCAGTGGAGGATCACTATTTATCACCATAACACCTGTTACCGGTTGGAATGGCAGTCCAAGCCACCGACAAGCATATGTGGAGCAAGTAACCACTGTCACATTAGTTACTTCTCCAAACTTCTTCGGAAGTTGAAACCTCCTAGGGGAGAGCCCTATGTAACTCTGCAAAAGACACTTAGACACCAAATATATCTCCTGTGTGTGTATGGTTAGTGACCAGTGCCTAATGGAGTCTAGAAGAGGATATGAATAATACAAGTTCATTCACCCAAGGATAAGCCAATTGCATAACTAATTTGTTCCAATAAGCCAATAACAAGTGCAATATGTAGGAATTAGCAAAAATACATGTATTACATCATTACTAAGTAATTAAAGCCCACATGTACAAGTAGTAATAGTGATATGCAGATATTAACCAAAAGTAATTTATCACAATAATCAGTGTTCCCCCAAGTTTTCGGGACGCGGGAGCGTGGGAGCGGGGAAACACACGTTGGGGACATGTGGAGACCACCCCCAAATTTAAGGGAAATTTAGGGGGGAAGGGGAGATGTCGAGTTCATAAAAATTATAAAAAATATAATAATATTATAAATCTCGGCAATAACAATTCACCCTGTATAAATTTAGTTTAAGTTGCTCCCCATAAATACAGTCTAATTCTTCAAAGATTCAACACACTTCAACATTGTGTAAATCTATGGCATAGATGTTCTAATGGGGAAGTGTGACTAGAGGACCCTATTTCTTCATGATTCCAGAGGGCATCACATTATTTGAGGATTTTAAGTCCAACATACAATTATTCAAGAGTAAACTATTTATCCTATATTGGGATACTATTTGTTAATAGCACCCTATGCTCGCCTCCTCTATGCTTTTAGTCCTTACCTCTACCTTGAATCTTGAAGTTGATCCTCGAAGAACATTACTCAACACCCTACAATTTTGATGAAACTTCCTAAACCAAGCATTAAAATAAGGTAGAATTAGAAAAAAAAAGCATGCTTAATAAGTGTTTTTTCTTGACTAAAGGGTCCTTTTTGATTAAGGTCATGATAGAGGAGTTCAACAATCAGCACCACCAACATGAAGGTGCATAGAGAGGTTGATGTGCTTGATTAAATGACAATCCCTTAACCTCATACATAATAAAATCCAGTGGAAACATTGCAATCTTGAAATCCTGAAAATTGTTAAGTCTGCTGAATTTTGAATGGGATCTAAAATTCTACTTTTTGCATATGAACTCCGATGAGGTTGGAACCACTCTCAAACATCCTGAAACAATTAATGGTAATGTTAAAAATTTAAGTAAAAGTGGTATTTTCTTTATCTTTCATTTGGTATTTTCTTTATCTTTCATTTTTTATCTTTTTACTTTAAGAATTTAACATTACCATTACTATTGAAATGATCCTCTATCTCCTCGTGAAATCGGTAGACTGTTCTGACCCTGTTATGGTTTAAGAACCAACCTGTTTATAGCATGTAACACCTCTTCCTGCCCTTTAGCTAAGTCATTTAATGCGCTAACAAGTTTTGGAATGCCAGTCTGTCTTCGTCTTCCCCTGTTCCCTTTCCTCTATTGGAGTGTATCTCTATTGGGTCCATGTCTGAATCTGTGTCTTCCAACTTAATATCTTCAAATTCCATATCCTTTGTGTACCTGCCCTTCCTTCTTCTATAAGTCACAAAAGTAGTTTCTTCTGGATTCATTCACTGTTCATGTTCAAACCCACAACTGGCGAGGAACATGCTCTAATACCACTGTAATATTCCAACTGATATTCTACCCTTGTATTGATAATATGTTTGCAGTTTATGTGTTTCAGGTGTGTTTGAGATATAATTGAATTTGCATGCAAAATAAGTTCCATGCCAAAAAGCCCTAAATATAGCAGATTTAGAGATAAAATAGGAAACATGACTCTACAAAATTTGAGTAACATACCAATATTTATCGTTGTGAAGACTTTTCAGTATACAAAAGACATGCATGCCATGCATCCATTAGATATCCAAAAGCGTGATCCTAGCTCAGAGGTGACGCCCATGCAACATAGAAACATCCTTCTCTGGTGCTATGTCATGTGGGAGATCCAATATGTTGCCAATGATGCTAATAATTTCTAGGAGTGGTGGTATGGCCCCCCTGAACATATAAGATGTCACATCCACAGGTTCTGATCCCTCCTGATACCCTAGCGAATTGTTTTCCCCTGAGTGGGTGGCGTCCTCCTTCCTCCACATTTATGTTTATAGCTGCTCCATATGTGCAAAGGATGGCCTGATAATCACACAATATAGTGATATGAGTCGACCGAGAAGAATGATAGTGACATGCGAAAGGAATGGCGAGCTTCTGGATCCCAACGAATTGTTTTGGGTCTTTCCAACTATTTCCCAGCAGTAAAACGTGACCTTGTAGTAACGTCCTTCTCTGTATGTTAGATCTCTAAAGAAGAATGAATGTGGTGAAAAGCTCATGATAGATCTCAATGATCTATCCAAAAGTGATTAGGGCAGATAGATTTCGTTGCCGAAAACACCTGTTAGTTGCTGGCTCACGCCCCCAACCCCAACTTGCTGCTGCGGCTACTGCTGCTGCTGCTCTAGAAACCAAACTCCAAGATTAATAATGATCATCGATTTCCTTTTGGTTTGACTAACCTTCTTATATAGCTTTTAGGGTTTGCATGCACTTTTAGGGTTTGTACTTTACTTTTTTGCATGCATGCTTTTCTAATTGTTCGTTGATTTAAGCCCAAATAAATAAGGCCTGCATGCTCCGCATGCTTTATGATATTAACTCTGATGGCCTTCTTTACAATGTTGATGACTTAATAATACTAAATAAATGTTCCTTTTTGCTCCTGGTATTAAATGTCCTCAGTCAATTCCCCTCTTTCCGTAATACCTGCTCGAACCTGTGGGCATTAAATAGGTTAACTTGTGTTTTTGATGCTTATGTAGAAGAGGACATTACATACTCACTCACTATAAGATGCAAATGTTTCCAAATATCAGTGCTATGTTATTAGTAAAGGCAACAATTATCATTCCTTTAATTAGCCAATCAATAACAAGTGTGATATGTATTTATTAGCCAATAGATAAGATAATATAAATTTATTAATGTCCACTAATGACCACAAAGTAGGTCAACGGGACTATCGGTTACAATGATATTTGTGCATGTGAGAGGATCAAGTGATCTACCTTAAGGGAAATACAATACAAGAAGTAAAATAGAAAGAAGTAAAACTGTATAGGGCGAGCTGGGTTGTAGCATGGGAGAGCTCTTGCCCCAGTTCCAACACTGTAAGTTGTAACCCTGCACAGGAGCGAAGAAGCTCGGGTGGACAGGATTCGGGAGCCAAAATGACTGTGGAAGGTCCAGTACTCCTAACATCCGAGGCTAGATGAGGAAAACTGAGAGAAGTGCAATATTGTCTGCTGCCTCGAATGGGAGCTGGTAGGCGCGGGGAGTCCTCTGGAGTGATGTCGGTGAGGTCTGGGGGGTCTTGAGCGCCTTTCGGAGGGAGGTCTGGTATGGAGCTACCGCTGAGATCTCGTGGATCGAGAACCATCAACCTTTGTTGATCTGGGAATTGGATCGATGTTGAGGTTAGTAGATATCTTGGTGCCTTTGGAAAGTGGTAGCACGTTGAAGAATGCCGTGATCTGCTGTGTGGTATCTGGTTTGGTGGGAGGCTGGAGGACCTGCGCTTGAAGCTTGAGAGCCTCCTGAATATAAAGTGCTAGACATCTCTGGTCGGTGTATCTAAAGAAGGCAGATAGAGTTTGAGGCCCCCTGAACAAGCAATGGAAGCGTCCTTTGATCTCGTAGTAAACATGACATCTGAAGATAAAATGTGTTTCGGTTTCCACTTCCTGTAGATGGCATAGCTAGTAGATCCTATATGATCCATCAATTTGGTGGTCTGTCTCTACCCGGAGTCTATGGGATCCTACTCTGAATTGTCCGAGAGGGATCCGAAGAGCATGCATCCAATGGCGAAATGTGTATTGGGGTCGGATAATGAGCCCGTATCTTATCTCCAAGAAGTGTTCAACATAAAAGGGCATCTTTGGACGCAATCGCCCTGGAGGATTGACCCAAGTAACCTGGACGAACTGCTTGTAAACATCCTCTCTGATGATCTTATTTAACTCCTGTTGGGTAGGTAGAAGGTGACCGGGGGGATCTAGGGAGTACCGGAACGGGGGGAGATGATCTAACTAGATCCCCATTGAAGCAAGAAGGCTCGAGACACCTATGAGCCAACACTTGGCTCTGCTTGAATGGGTAGCGTAGGCGATGGTCTCAACAGAGCAATAACCTAGATAAGGGTGCCTGTCTCGACCTTTTGATGGGTCGGCTAGCCCCCGGATTCGATGCAGGAAGGAAACCAATCTGAAAACCATCTCGAGACGGAAGGGCTGGGCTCCAAACTTTAGCTAGGATGATGTGCTGCGACACTGTCTGCTTACATCTGATGATACGTCGAAGAAGAAGGATCTGGACTCTTTCAGCTGAGGCCTAATCTGACTCGAGGAGAGAGGGTCCCCAAATTTTTGATCCATATAAAACAGTGGGACAGATCAAAGTATTTAGTAGGTCCATCTTGGATGAGATATCCTGGAAGTGGTGACGAAAACACTGTCTCTCAAGAAGGGCAAGGGATTCGTACCCCTTGTTAATTCGAGGCTGGAGAGTTGGTCGTAGACTGAAGCGGGGACCAGGAAACTGCACTCCCAAATAAATTTAAGTACTGGTGATCTTGATTTCCTCCCCTTTGAATAAGAAACAAAAGCCGAGGTCTGAAGATTATAACCTTTGTTTTGCTCAGATTCACAGTCAACTTCCGAAGTTCACAGAACAAGGCTAAGGCATCAAGTTTTCTCTGCAGACCTTCCGAGGAGGAAGATAAGAGTACTATATCATCAGTGAAAAGTAGGATAGAGATCAGGACCTGATGGAGGAGGCACCCATCTGCTTCTTGGGTATGCTCATGGAGAAAGGTCTCCAACTCATCTATGTAGATTCCAAATAGGGTGGGGGAAAGTGGGCAACCTTGTTTCACCCCAATGGTGCTATGAATGAACTCAGATAACCCTCGAGCTGTGCGAAGGCAGCCACGAACAAACTCGTAGAGGCGCATAATAGCTGTTAATAGGATCGTCGAGATGTCGATGTCTCTGAGTCGCTGCAATAAATCCTCTCTTGGAAGTGAGTTGAAGGCTTTTTGAAAGTCTACAAAGCAGCAATAGACTTTCGAGGAACGGTGGCGTGCCTCCTCAATCATGGCTCAGAGAGTAAAAATGTGGTCGATAGTTTGATGTGCTGGTATGAACCCTGCCTGACCTCGGGCTCTAAGATTTCTCCGTTCAAAATCGTTGGAAAGTTTCATCTGGAGAATGGTGGCATATAATTTTGAGAACGTGTGGTCTACCATGATCGTTCTGTAGTTGTTGGGATCAGAAGTGGCTTTGGACTTGTGAATCGGGTGGATGATATGATGAGACCAAACTGGTGGGAATCCTTCACGCACCACGTGATTGAAGAGATCGACCAAGTAGCTAACCAGAACCCAGAGACCATGCTTGAAGAACTCTGCTTGGTAGCCTTCCTCATCTGTTGATTTGCTGTTGCTCATCGCCCGGATGTCTTCTGTGACATCGCTGTTAGTGAAGAGGTGGCAGGAGGAGGGGGGGAAGAAACATGAATGTTGGCTTGGCCGGGAATGTCATAGAGCTTGGAGGTGTGGAAAAACATGGAAGCAGGGTCAAGGTTGGGTGACAGAGGGGAGCGCCGGGAGAGGATGATACAACAAAAATGTTTGGGGGAATGGGAAAGGAGGGCTGAGAGTTCTCGTCTTTTCTGAGAGACAAAATGTCCTTTTTTGCGACGAAGGTAAGACCTTTGAATGTTGGGATAAGTAGAGCGGGAGTGGAGGAAGGCATAGCGGAGTTCTCGGTGAAGGGTTTTGCATTCCTCATCGTACCATTTGTTCATGGGGCAAGAGCCAGGTTTAGGGGTGGTAGAGGAGGTACGAGTGGAGTGGGGGAAGGAGTTAAGCGCTGCCTCTGAGATTGCAGACGAGAGGCATTGGTACTTGGTAGAGGCCGAGTCGAGTGAGGAGAAATGGGCTTCATGAGGAAGAGTCTGGTAGAGAGTTGAAAGGAAGATGTTGGGGTCGCCTTCGTCGAAATGAAAGGTGGTACGAGGTGGGGAGGGGTGGCTCTTCGGGGAGAGGGGGGTTGGAAGGAGAGGGGGAGAGAGAAAGAAGTGCGTGGTCAGCTAGGGGGGGATGGGGGAGATAGAGAGGTCTCGAACGAAAGGNGGCTAGAGCATAATCCACCACATTGCCCCTGCCTCCATGTGGTCGGCACGTGAAAAAGTGAGTCCGGGAAGCAAGGGACGCTGTAGGATAAGCAACTCGTGGGATTCCCCTAACTGTAGGAGATGTTTGCCATATGTTGTAGTGGGCCCCAGGGCATCTTCTGAAGTTTGGTGAAGACCTATCGCGACCGAGTCGAGTCCTTCGGTACAGAACGCATCTTCAGATCGGTCATGGAGAGGGATCTAGAGGTCTCTAGTGCGAGCATTAAAGTCCCCCATATGTATGCCTCCCCGTCAGCAAAGTATTGAGTGATGCCATTATACAAGTCCATAAAAAGGTCCCCGTCCGCTCCGTTGTGGATGGCAAATGACGAGGAGGCAGGTGCAAAGTAGCAAACCACAAAGTAGATGTGTCCCAAGGTGGAGATCTTGGTTCTGACTCGGATCCACATGAATCTGGCGTACTCATCGGAGGCCATCAAGGAGACCCTCTTCCAGAGAGAGTCTCTAACCAGGCAAGCAACTCCTCCCTATCCCTTGACTCCACTAGAGCTTCTTGTTTCTTGTTTCTAGACTGAGAACCAGTGCTAACCTGTGATATCAGGGAGAGGCCGCACAGGGCTAGCATGAGTCTCTGTCACGAGGAGGATATCAGCCGATGCGAGTGTGTCATATAGAAGACCTGGAGAAAACAGGTAAAAGCAATAAGTTACAAGACCTTTATCATTATAAAAATGTGAACAACACTTGTACAACAACAATAGCATAGGTACATCGGTATATCATCCAAAGTGAAGCAGTATGTCTTGAATGCTATGATATATCAGTTATGAATACAATAGTAGTTACACCATTGAGCATAGGTTCTTGTATCAATTCTGAATCTTGCATATGCAACAATATATATACCAAGAAGGTTAGTATGCCAGAGTTTTAAGTGACCATTAGCAGCTGTAATACAACTTTTCAGAGTTCAAGCAATGATTATGTTACAAACAAAGTGTGCATATACAGATTGATAACTACATGTGAGTAATGTTGTTAACAATCCATCATTTAAATCCAATTCAAACCAGCGATTTATGTAACCTCCTGACCAATGTTCGTTTGATAGTGTGCAGGTGTTAAGGAGAGAGACTGTGATAAAATGCAGGCTTAGAACAACCACTGTAAAGTGCTGTCCTTAAGTTGATTTTGCTTGAATAGTCTTCCAAAGACAGTTTGTGGATATAAGGAAGGCCTTGGGGCTGTTTGGGAGCTTGGAGAGGGGAGAAAAATGCAAGTCGAGACCAAAGCCGCAAGAGCATTCTAGGGTGGAAGAGCAGTCCTAAAGCTGCTTGGAGTAGGCCGTAGTTGAAGAGGAGGGACGCTAGGGCTGAAAGTGGTGAACAAGGTCAGCCAAGGATGATCCCCCAAGGGATTGCTTTTAGGTTTTCACAATTTTTGTTTTTTTTAGGGCCTCGTGCCAATTCGTTTTAGGGTTTTTGGTGGTCAAAATGGTAGGTTGAGATCTTAGGGGGGCATGTCAAACTTTTAGGGTGGCCCTGAAATTTTAGGGGCCAAAAATTTGATTTTTTTGAAATTTTATAAATATTAGGGGTTTTTAGGTGCAAAATGCAAACCTAAAACTAACCCTAATCTAACATGCAAATGCAATATCTTAACCCTAGATACTAGGATTTGGAAAGGGGTCAGGGTTTGGGACAAAGGGAGCAAAACCCAACCCTAACCTAGGGGATCTAAGTAGTGACTAACCTACCTCTTTAGAAGCTTAGCCTAGCTTTTACAACTAACCCTAAAGTCCTAAGATTCTAACCCTAGAAGGACTCCTAAAATGACGTACTTCTACAACCAAGGTGACTTAAAGTTGATGAAAGATCTATCCAAGACAAAATGCAACCCTAATGGATGCCATTCAATCCATAACCGTATATCATTCATCAACAATTAACAAAGAGAAATATAGAAAAGCCTTGGATACCTCCTTGTGCATGTGTTTAACCAACAAATCACAACAACACCTTTGCAAGAGCATTGAACCAAAGAAACTTCAAGGATTTTCCATAAAACCCAGAAAATATCTTCCTCAAGAGGAGGCGCCTCAAGTCAAAGTGCATAATGTTTTATCCCCCTTGTCTTTTTGTTAAAATGAAGTGATGAGAGGTTTATTTATAGCCTCTCACACCCACTTTTACAAAATATCTAGGCTTACATGCCTTAAAAAGTCAATTTGAAATTATAAAATGTCAACTTAAAACTATAACATAAAATAATAGAAAAATAGCCTAAAGTAGGCTTATAGTAGGCTACCTGGTGTATTTTCTCCCTAGGTGCTAAAAACTGCTAAAACGAGTGAATCACTCCGAACGAAATGTTGGAGTGAGTTGGAGGGAGGGCGTCATGCCTCATCTAACCTCGAAATGCTCTTAAATCCCTCAATGTCCCTTTCAGAGTGGAATGTACGACCTGGGAGGAATGAGGTGTCCTCTTGAGGAAGGGGACCCAGGAGAGAAGGCGCCAACTCGCTGTAAGGCAAAGAGGGTGTCCTGGGTGGCTATGAAGGGAGACCAAGGTCTCGCAGCTGAATCAAAGGCCACCAGAGCAAGCAAACAAGGTGTGGGGTCAGGTGACCTAGTGATCAACCCCTAGGAGCCTTGGACACTAACCCTGGGGTTAAAAACCCCAACAAAGGCCAGTCGGTAGTGCCATTAAGCCATAGTACTCCTATAGGAAGGACTAAAGGGCCCGATCATGACCACCCCTGTTGAATAACATCCCTCCTGATCGAAAAAATGGCCTCTCTCTCTGGGGCACATTTGAAGGTGCGCTAGGTACAGGTGCATTGTAACATATACAATTAGACATTTCTTTTTATGTGCAATTCTTTCTCTCAGCGACACCATTTTGCTGTGGTGTATATGGAACAATATGTTGCATTTGAATTCCTTCTACAGTGTAGTAATTTGTAAATTTGTTGTTTACATATTAGTCTCCATTATCTGTTCTTAACTTGTGTATTTGATGTGATTGTTTCTCTACAAGAGCCTTGTAGGCCAAAAGCTTGTCAAAAACTTCACTCTTAAGTTTTAAGAATTAAACCCAAGTGTGTCTGGAAAAGTCATTAAGCAAAGTTAAGAAATACTTGAAGCCGAAGAAAGAAGCAAAAGAAAGCGGACTGCACAAATCACTGTGAACAAGCTACAAGGGGGGTGAGGTTGTTAAGTTCTAGCATTAGCATGATACTTATAAAATTTGCAAACTCACATAAACAAATGATAAGTGCAATAAACAACATTCATCACATCAACACAATGGACACAAGAATTTTTCATGGGGAAACCTTTAAAGGACAAAAACCTCAAAAGCATTAGTAATTCATCTCGTAAATGAGATGACTGAAAATTCTTCAAAAAGTTCATAAACCACAGTTTACAGAAGATCAACAAAATTTTCCACAACAAAATCAAACTAGGGTTTCAAACCCTAGTTGTTCAGATATTCAGATCTGCTTGGATTTGATTAAGCCTGCCTGCTCGAACTGATAAGGCCTGCCCGGAATTTGATAAGACCTGCCCGAATGTCTTCTGCCTCAGCCTGTATCTGCTGTTCTCTCCAGATCTACCTGGATGATAGATTAGCCTACCCGGGTTTAGTTTGGGCAACCTGAACCTAGGGCCGAGCCCTTTGCTGCTGCAGGTGGAAGTTAGCAAACTTATGTTTGCTGGCAGAAGTGTATCTGGGACTGCCTGGAGCCCTTAAAGGGCTTGCTAAGGTGCTCGAAATCCCCTAGCAGGATGCCCCGAACTCTATTAGGGTTTCTTGTGGGTAGGCGAGGGCAATAAGGGTCAGCCCACACCCTTCTAGGGCCTGCCCAAAAGTCCGAGGAAGAACCCGAGCTCTGCCCAAGATTGAGAGAAGACTATCGTGGGAGAAAAGAAGGATGCCGAGTGGACTGTATGCCTGCTCGAGGTGAAAATGCAGCTGCCTATGAGTGGTTGAGAAGGTAAGATAGAGTAAAAACCCTTAGTGAAGCAAGACTGATAAAAACCCTAGTTTAGGGTTGATAACAAGATAATGGTGGATGCCTTAGCTAGACTCAGCCATGCTAGGGCATAACCACAAGATAGTTTTTCCTTCTTCCTTTGCACCAACGCTTCCTTCTTCTGAGAGCAACTAAACCTGTGTGAGCAAGTGTGTGTAATAATGAATTAGATTGATCTTCTTTTATATCCTTTGAGTGACCTGTAAGTGGGCTAAAATTAGAAATCTCAAAATAATAATATTTTATTCTTTTCTACTTTTGACTTTTGCCTTTAGTGGTGTTAAAGGTCTTTTTGCACTTTCACTTTTACACCTTAGTGGTACTAAGGGTCTTCATGTATTTTTGACTATTGCTTTAGCCTTCTTTAAGTGCCCCAGTGGTCATCACCTGTGGTCAACCTGGTCTTTTATTTCCATTCAAAGTACATCATGATAAACCAAGAGAATTACTAAAGCTTTTATCTCACATTTTGTGTGACACCAAGATCGGGTACTAGGGTGTCTTAATCGAGGGTAGCTAACCCTTGGAGAAGATCGCAAAGCGCACTAATCAAGGGTCAGAGTGTTACACATTCCTAGACCCAGTCTAGGGCTTATAGTGCCTTCTTGGTAGCAGACCAGGTGCCTCAGCCATAGGCTGCATAATTTGACACTAGGTCAAATACTTGGTAACAGATCAAGTGCCTCCATTCTCCAAGAAAATGGTCCTCAGCCCCGGGCTGAGTCCTGGTAACTGACCAGGTGCCTCTATTAAAAAGAACGACTACTCAAAACTAAGCTGAATCTACAAGTACTAGACTAGTCCACATCGTGGTCTCAAACCAGATGTCTACCATTCAACAGAACGGTCACTCAACACAAGGTTGGGTCTCCCCAGGGCAGAGCTGGGTCCATATCATGGTCAATGACCAGATATCATCATTCAATAGAATGATCACTCAATACTAGGTTGAATCCACACCATGGTCTCGACGTCCCCATTCTCCTAAGAGAATGGCTCTTGATGCTGCTAAGAAAAATCAACACTCCATCTCAGCGAGAGAGGCATTCTCTGCCACACCAAGCTTGTCACGAAAGTACATGAACTGTGATGATGTTAGAGGCTTGGTCAAGATATCTGCAATCTGTTCATTTTTACGAATGTATTGCAACTTCAGAGCACCTCTCTGCACTAGGTCTCTGATGAAATGATACCTCATTTCAATGTGTTTCGATCTATCATGAAACACTGGGTTCTCCGAAAGTTTTATACAACTCTGATTATCACAATGGATGATCGTAGAGTCAAGCTTTCCCCCGAAGAAATCAGATACAAGTTTTCAGAGCCAAACTGCTTCTTTGTAGGCATCACTTGCAGCAGTATACTCTGCCTCAGCTGTACTCTGAGCAATGAAACCCTGCTTCCTGCTGGACCAAGAGATCATTGCTGATCCCATACTGAAGCAATAATCCAAGGTACTTTTTCGATCAACTGCACTGCCAGCCCAATTTGAATCTGTATATCCAAATAACAATACTCCACTGCTGGAAGTATACCTGAGCCCATAAGTGATAGTACCTCGCACATCTTTGAGTACATGTTTGGACGCTACCAAGTGTATGTGCTTCGGATTGGACATGAACTGACGTATGCATGAGATACATCAGGGATCCAATAAGCTGTCTGTACAAAGTAGAGTCCACACTCTGTGAACTGGTGGTTGAGTCCCGTAACTTTGTCAAGTTGGTAGTCATGGGTACGCTCATGGACTTGTAATCATGCATCCAAAATCTCTGCAAGATATCCACTGCATACTTTCCTTGTGTCAGGAAGATCTCGCCTGGCTTTTGCCAGAGTTCTAAGCCAAGGAAGTAATGCATCAATTTGAGATCTTTCATCTCGAATTCAGAGGTAAGCTCCCTCTTACATTGTTCTATCAATTGTTCATCACCTGTAAGAAACAAGTCATCTACATATAGAACAAATATCAAGACATGATTATGAACAACCTTAAAGTACAAGTTAGAATCAACTGTACTTTTGGAAAACCCCAAGCTGTGGAGGAATCCATCCATCCTGGCATACCAGACTCTCGGAGCCTGCTTCAGTTTATACAAGGCTTTCTTCAGTTTACATACATGGGTCTTCTTCCCATGAGTCACAAACCCTTCTGGTTGTTCAATGTAGAATTCCTCCTCAATCTTGCCATTGAGGAAGGCAGTGTTTACATCCATTCGATGTAACTTCCATCCAAATACTGCAACAAGTAAAATGATGGTTCTGATGGTAGTATACTTGGCAACAAGAGCAAATGTCTCATCATAGCCAATGCCTTCTTTCTGAGTGAAGCCACGAGCTACGAATTTGGCTTTATACTTCTCCACATTGCCATCAACAACATGCTTAATTTTATAAAGCCATCTGGATGTCACTACTGAATTTCCTGTTGGTCTGGGAACAACTTCCTATACATCATTCTTCATGATTGAACTGCACTTTTCAACCATGGCATCAACCCATACCTGTTTACTTGCTGCTTCTTCATATGATGAAGGTCCTGCACTAATAAGCCGACTCATAAGACCTGAGTACTTCTGTGGTCTTATGCTTTCTTTGAAAGTCTTGGGAGGAGCTTTATGCTTCTCGCCTTCTTGCATCGTCTCTCGGTACCAAGCAGGTCTCCTTTTGGAAGGAGGAACTTTAAGTAGTTCTTCTGGTGGACTTTCAGTGTCCTCAGGTGCATCTGGAATTTGGTCCTCAAATTCCTTTTCCTCCCTCTATGTTTCTGAATCTGGAAACTCAAGTGGAGAAACTTCATCTTTCGTTGAAAGCTCTAGTGCTTTACGAAACACAACTTCCTCATGGAAGATCACATCTTTGCTGACCTCAATGTACCTTTTTCTTGGTATATAGACTCGATAAGCCTTCGAGCAATCACTGTACCCGACAAATATGCCTTTCTTACTAGATGGCTCTAGCTTGGCTCTCTTTTCTTTTGGCACACATGAACATATAACGGAGTGCCAAATATCCTCATGTGGTCAATTACAGGTTTCTTCTTGGTGAAGACTTCTTCTGGAGTCTTCTCCCCCAAGATAGCATGAGGGCTTTTGTTCTGAATATATGTAGCTGTACTTGTAGCTTCAACCCACAAAGACAAAGGAAGATCTAGATCAGTGAGCATGCCTTTAGCAGCTTCACAGATCGTTCTATTCTTCCTTTCTGCAACCCCATTTTGCTGAGGGTTGTAAGGTACTGTCAGCTCTTTCTTGATTCCTGCTTCCTGACAAAAATCATCAAACTCATTAGATTCATACTCACCTCTGCTATCTAATCTCAAGATATGGATGTGTTTGCCAGTCTGATTTTCAATCAATGTCTTGAACTCTTTGAACTTGTCAAAAGTTTCACTCTTGGCCTTGAGGAAGTAAATCCATGACTTCCGAGAGTGATCATCAATGAACAAGACATAATATAAACACCCACTCAAGGAGGGTGAAGACATAGGCCCACAAATGTCAGAATGAATCAAATCCAAAATGTCTTTAGACCTATTCTTGCTTCTGGGAAAGGATTTCTTAGTGTTCTTAACTAGAGCACATCCTTTGTAGATTCCTTCATGTTTTGGAAATACTTCTAGCATCCCTGTGACCATCTTATACAATCCCGAGAGAGCTGTGTAGTGAAGGTGTCCAAACCTTCTATGCCAAAGTTCACATGGATCAATTGTGTGATGTACCAAAGCATGAGTGGAATCTTTGGAGCCCTTGTAAAGGTCTCCCTCTCGAACCCCAATCTGTACAACTGAGCTTAGATCTTCGTCCTTTGCCCATATAAGGTCTTTCTTGTCCATGAAGAGGACTCTGTAGCCCTTGTCCTCTAAGCCAACAACAGATAAAAGAATTTTTTTTAAACCAGGAACACAAAGAACATCATCAACATGAAGAACCGTAGCTAAGTCAAGTTGAAGTGAAGTTGAGCCAACTCCTTCAATCTTGTAAGTGGAGTCATCTCCAAGTTCCACCTGAGTGGTGAACTTCTTCTTTCTGTAACTGGTGAGGGCTACACAGTTACATGTCATGTGCCTGGAGGCACCACTGTCCACCAACCAAGAAGTGGCACAATCTGTGAACGAACCAGTGAGAGCAGAAATCAAGTAGTACTCTCTTCTAGGCTCTTCATCTTTGTTAGCCTTGGTTTTCTTCTTCTTCTTTGGTTCTTCTGCAGTAGAGGCTTGAAACCTTCGCTTGGGTTTCTTTTGGCTTGCCTGCAATCCTTGACAAAATGTCCAAACTTGTGGCAATTATAACATTCCACTTTTGACACGTCAGAGAACTTACCTTGAGGTTTCTTTCCCTTCTTTTGCTGAGGGAAAGGCTTCTTGAACTTCTTTGTCTTGGCTGCAAGTGCAAGGTTGCCTTCCTTGGTTACCTTGCCTGAGGTCCTTCCCTCTTCTTCTATACAATTGTGCCAAAGCCTTTCAAACGTTGGCTGATTCTCACGTACACTGACAAATGCCATGAAGGTTTCCCAAGAGCTTGGGAGACCATCAACCACAGTTTGCACAAGGTCATCATCATCAGCAGTAATACCAATAGCAATGAGTTGATCTCTTACCTGTGCAATCTTTGTGAAGAAAGAACTGACACTTTCATCCTTGTTCAAATTCAAAGTTCGGAGCCTCTTCTTCAAGACTCTCTTTTTGATTGGGAGCCTTCTTTTCATATAGGTTGGCCAAAGCATCAAAGCATTTTTTAGCAGTCTTCAAGGCTGTGATGTTGGGCATCAATGTCTCTTTGATAGAATCATAGATGATTCTTCTAGTCTTACCTTGCTTCTTCTTGTAAGCAAGCCTGCCAACCAAAGATGTTGGCTCTTCAATGACATTAAAAACAATGTCATCCAAGTCATTCTCTTCTAGAATGGTTGTCAACCTGGTCTTCTAGGAGTTGTAGTTGGCTGAACCTTGTAGCTTCTCTTTCGATCTGAAAAATGTTGACAGCCATCTCTGCCACTTAGTCAAATGTTAATTCTGCAAAACTTATCCCAAGGTCTAGGAAAACAACAACAGTGTCCCTTTACTGTGTTTTCACATGCTAAGCTTTGATACCATGTTAAGTTTTAGCATTAGCATGATACTTTTAAAATTTGCAGACTTACATAAACAAATGATAAGTGTAGTAAACAACATTCATCACATCAACGCAATGGACACAAGAATTTTTCACGAGGAAACCTTTAAAGGACAAAAACCCCAAAAGCATTAGTAATTCATCTCGTAAATGAGATGACTGAAATTTTTTCAAAAAGTTGCTTAAACCCCAATCAGGGTTAAGCCACAATTTACAGAAGATCAATAAACTTTTCCACAATAAAATCAAACTAGGGTTTCAAACCCTAGTTGTTCAGATATCCAGATCTGCCTGGATTTGATCAAGTTTGCCTGCCCGGAATTTGATAAGACCTGCCCAGAATTTCTTCTGCCCCTGCCTGGATCTTTTCTGCCCCTGCCCGAATGTCTTCTGTCTCAGCCCGTAACTATTGTTCTGCCTAGATCTGCCTGGATGATAGATTAGCTTGCTTGGGTTTAGTTTGGGCAGCTCGAACCTAGGGCCGAGCCCTTTGCTATTGCAGGTGGAAGTTAGCAGACTTCTGTCTGCTGGCAGAAGTGTATTCGAGACTACCCGGAGCCCTTAAAGGACTTGCTGAGGTGCCCAGAAATCCCTAGCAGGTTGCCTCGAGCTCTGTTAGGGTTTCTTGTGGGCAGTCGAGGGCAGTAAGGGTCAACCCAAACCCTTCGAGGGCCTGCCTGAAAGTCTGAGGAAGAACCCGAGCTCTGCCTGAGATGGAGAGAAGATTGTCGTGGGAGAAAAGAAGGATGCCGAGTGGACTGTCTGCTTGCCCGAGGTGAAAATGCAGCTGCTCGTGAGTGGTTGAGAAGGTAAGATAGAGTAAAAATCCTAAGTGCAGCAAGACTGATAAAAACCCTAGTTTAGGGTTGATAGCAAGATAATGGTGGATGCCCTAGCTAGACTCATCCATGCTAGGGCATAACCAGAAGATAGTTTTTCCTTCCTTTGCACCAACGCTTCCATCTTCTAAGAGCAACTAAACCTGTGTGAGCAAGTGCATGTGTAATAATGAATTGGATTGATCTTTTTTTATATCCTTTGAGTCACCTGTAAGTGTGCCAAAATTAGAAATCTCAAAATAATAATATTTTATTCTTTTATAGTTTTGACTTTTGCCTTTAGTGGTGTTAAAGGTGTTTTTGCACTTTCACTTTCACTTTTACACTTTCACTTTCACTTTTACACCTTCATGTATTTTTGACTTTTGCTTTAGCCTTCTTTAAATGCCCTTGTGGTCAACGTGGTCTTTTATTTCCATTCAAAGTACATCATCATAAACCAAGAGAATTACTAATGCTTTTATCTCACATTCTGTGTGACAGCAAGATCAGGTACTAGGGTGTCTTAACCAAGGGTAGCTAACCCTTGGAGAAGATCGCAAAGCCCACTGATCAAGGGTCAGAGTGTTACACATGCCTAGATCTAGTCTAGGGATTAAAGTGCCTTCCTGGTAACAAACCAGGTGCCTCAGCCATAGGCTGCATAATTTGACACTAGGTCAAATACTTGGTAACAGACTAAGCACCTCCATTCTCCAAGAGAATGGCCCTCAGCCCCGGGCTGAGTCCTGGTCACTGACCAGGTGCCTCCATTCAAAATAATGGCTACTCAGAACTAAACTGAGTCTACAAGTAGTATACTGGTCCACATCGTGGTCTCGGACTAGATGTTTACCATTCAATAGAATGGTCACTCAACACAAGGTTGGGTCCCCCCAGGGCAGAGCTGGGTCCATATCATGGTCAATGACCAGATATCATCATTCAACAGAATGATCACTCAACACTAGGTTGAGTCTACACCATGGTCCCGGACCAGGTGTCCCCATTCTCTTAAGAGAATGGCTCTTGATGCTGCTCAGAAAAATCAATAGAGGTGTGCCAAGAGGCACATTTTTCAAAATTGTTCTGATGATGCTTTTTGAGAACACTCCGGAGAAACACCATCTTTGTAAGAGACGAGAGGAAGACCAGTCGCCATTTTTTGATTACATAGTTGTTGCAATGAGCGATAGTTTAGATGACCAAATCTTTCATGCCAAAGTTTGCTCAAGTCATCGCTATGAGCAATAAAAACTAAGAGAAAAGGTGATTACCCACCGTTGTTGAATTTATACAACCTGGTATTATCATCAGCGATTGTAGTAGCTAAGACATGCTTAGGAGATCTTTGATTATAACTTGGTGAGGTGTAAACTCTGTAGTCTTACCTTCACCTGAATGAGTGATTTGATAGACCGACATAGTACATCATTGAATTGACCATCAACTAGTTGAACTGTTCTAGATCCTACAATATTAAGAGATCTATCGTCACCAACAAGTGTTTGTTTGGTGTTACATTCATTTAGAGAAAAAATGGCTTTATCCTTAGCCATATGATAAGATGCTCCAGAATCAATAAGCCACTTTTTAGAAGAAGAAGAAGAAGATGCATCAAAGAAAAATCTGGAAGCAGAAAGTGCATGCCGATGATAAGTAGAGTTAGAAGAATCAATGTTGATATTGTGCTTCTTCATTGTGGCTTCCATGGCTGCCATCTTCTTGAAACAGTTGGATTCCACATGACCATCTTTCTCCCAAAAATTGCAATGGCGCTCACTCTTCTTACCTTTTGATTTGGTTCCTTTGTCATCATTGGAAGGATGAGCTGGTTGAGAGGGTTTGGATCCTTGTTTTGCTTATTGTTGTGTGGAGGTTTCTTTTTGGGTTGCTTGGATTTATCCCTTTGTTGTCCACTAAGGCTTTGCTTGATCTATCGGCATTGTTGATCGCTCCAAGATTTAAGAGCTTATCTTGCTCTCGAATCAAAGAATGACAAAATGATTCAAGAGTGGGTTTATATAGTTAGCCCCTAGAGCTTCTTTCACGGAGTGAAAGGTAGATACAAAAACAGAATATGCAGGACCAAGCTTGGAAAGAATATGAAAGATTCATTGCTTGTCTTCCTTTTTTATGTTGCATTATTCAGCTTAAGAGTCCGAAGGGTTTTGTACTTTAGATAGATAGTCTTGAATACAAGAGAAATCGCTTGGATTTAAAGTAACCAATTCTTTTTCAAGCTGGTGACCTTGAATCTCATTGTGTTTACCAAACACAGTTTCCATTTTTTCTCAAGCCTTATTTGGTTCATCAATTCCTTGAAGGTGGAATCGTAACTCATTAGAAATTGGCACCTTGATTAATCTACGAGCTTCGTCACATTTATTGTCCCATTTTATTTTCTTATTGTCATCGGTGGGTTCAATTTCTTTTCCCAAGGTAATCAGGTAAAGTCCCTTACTTCGCAAGATATCCTCCATACGGGCTTTCCACGAGAAGTAGTTGGTATTGGTAAGCAGAATATCACATGGAGCAGCCATATTGTAACACACATGTAATATGGCTTCAAAAGCAAAAACTGATGGTCTGGTTGCAAAGATCTTGAAAAAATAGGTAGTTTATAAAAAACAATATTGAAAACAAAATCTGGATATCAAAGTTATGCGTTTTTGAAGAAAGACATAAAAAAGAGGCAAGGAGCCATGTGGCAGGTACAGGTTGATCCATGTGATGATGGGAGCAAAAAATGCAGTAAAGAATCCCCCCCTTTGTAACTTTGCCTATAAGCTCCCTTTTACAAATAAGTTGCTTTAAACTAAGTGACCCATTTTTATAAAACAAGTGGTAAGCACTTTTACAATGTAGTTACTTTATAAATTAAAGTTACATGAACTTTTGCAAAAAGTAACAAAAAAAGGACTCGAACCCAAGACCTCTTACTTGTTAAAGTAACTTTCAATCAAGTGAGTTAAGCAAAAGGTTTAGTAATGTTATGGAGGAGAATGGGGGCGTTGTTGTTGTGAGAGTGTGCCTACCCGAAAAACCTTGCTTTTTGGCCTGCAACACAGTTTACACAACCACACAAAAACAAAAAACGAAATTCTGAAACCAAAATTTGTCAGATTTGAGGTTAGTCGTTGGTTAGCGTACTCAGAAAGTGTAAGTTTTCTTGTTGTTTGTTTATCGAGTTCGCATAAAGCGCATGGTAAAGAGCATACATAGTAAAGAAAACCCCCGAAGGGTAAAACACCAGAAATACAACAAAAAACCAAGTTAGAATATGAGAAAGATTTTAAAAAAATTCGAAAATGTAAATAATACACCTTTGGATCTAGTAAAATGGCCATATCTTGGGCAACCAGAACCTTTTTAAGTGAAACGAAAAACGTTTCCATCTGATATCAGCACTTCAAATGCAATGGAACACCTCTCTTAGTCCATAAATGCACAGAAATATAAAAACCCAGAAATCCTTTGGTGCAAATGACGACATTGGTTCAAAATTTTGATCGACAACAGAAGCGGAACTTCAAAAGAGCTTTGATACCATGTTCGACTAACACAAGATATTTCCAAAAGATCGAACACCTTCAGCGACCGCTCACACAAACTGATCACAGATCAACACATCGATGTTTTTATGTAGTTAAAATCCTCAAAGAGGGAAACAGTCCATGGGCCTAGCCAAATAGCTACTTGAGGCAATATATTATGCAAAGGAAATGTATTTTACAAATGAGTTTCTCACAATCGATCATTGAGCAAATGGCCCTCCATGCTCTTTAAATAGAGATCATGGACCAATTGGGTATTAAGCCATAGATCAATAGCTGTCAAGATCGAGGTGAAGATGAACCATCGGATCATTTTATGTTTAGAACATATCATGACCGTTGGATTACATAAGTAGAAATACATAATAATGCATACTAAAGAAACACACTTTATCTAAAGACACATTATACCAAGTTGATCTTCTAAATATCCTAACATGTACTTGGCCCTAACAGCATGAAATGGCCTACTTGCACAGACGAGACAGCCCACGACAGGGGAACCATTTCGTTGGGGGTTTTGAACCTCGGTGTGGGGTATTGCTTTACCATCGAACTAAGACCCTGTTGACAAATATTTAAAAAAATTAACCATATTAGTGCCAGTGATTATATTGCTTTGGAGAGGCTTAGAGTCTGATATGCATCCCATGTTTCAATTTGTTAGCATATTAGTGTAAATGACTGTATTGCTTTGGATGACTCTAACAATGTCAGGGACTCATATCCTTGGCAATTTGGTTTGGCAGAGTCTAAATTGTTCCCTTATCAGTCCTTGAACATGAAAGCACTGCCAACATTAAGTCTTGCGGTGAATTTCAATTTTTCCAACTAAATGTTTGAATTCACAGGACTTTTATGCTTGACCATGTTTGTTTTAAGGTGCATTGGAGGAAAGTTTATATATTGTTCTTTTTTTCTCTTTCAAAACATGTTCTTTTAAAATTGTTCATAAAATTATACTTGATTATTTCATTCTCATGCACAGGCAATTTCATTTTGTAATATTTCATGACTTTGATGATGCCTCAGGAAGTAATAGCTCAAGAACAGGCACAAGCTTCCAGCACTGTTCCTGGAGAAATTGATCTAGATGACCTGATGAATGTAAGTTGACAAAGTCAATGTTCATGATGTAAGATGTTTATAATCGTTGCATTTCATGATTGGGTTTCTTATTGGTGGTCTGGCACATTTCCAGGATCCTGAACTTGAAAAATTACATGCAGATAGAATTGCAGCTCTTAAGGTGAGGATTTGTTTTTGTCTATCTTAATCTTTTTTCTGTTCTAACTTCTATTTTTAATGTATTCATTATTTAATGGCTTGGCCATGTTCCAGTTATCAATTTTCTATTCATTACTTACACTCTATTGTCCAAGTTGTATTTAAATGTTAAGTTATACAATATTAACAATTAGAAGAATATGTGATAGCAGTTGGTTCAATGTGGCAGTTATTTAATGTCCATGTCTTATGTATTCTTCTGAAAGCTTATGTCAAATTTCCTGTCTTGGAAACATTGTTTGATAAGATAATGCCACAATAGTGATACTAATGTGTGATTTTTGATTGCTTATTTAGTAGCTACATTCTGCCAAGATCTTGCAGAAATCCTGTATTCCAAAGAATATAGACATGTCACATAACCATTAAGTGTAATATATGGTTGGTTATTTGCAAGAAAGAATTCTTGGTTTGCAATTATTGCTTCATTTTTATCTAGTTGTTGGGGCATTTTAAGTGATGTATGCATGGCAGAAAGAAGCTGAGAAAAGACAAGCTTTGGAGAGAAAGGGCCATGGAGAGTACAGGGAGGTAGGTTCTATAGAAGTTATATTTACAGTTCATATTTATTAGAGTGTCTAAGCTTACAATTGATCGAAAGGTGAGAAAAAAGCAGTGTGTTGTCTTGAGGCTTCTGATATTTGTGGTTTATACAGTAATAACTTTATTTTACAAGGTGGGAGTCCAGACTCCATGCAGTAAAAAATGATCTTTTTACATTTTACTTCAGATTACAGAGGGTGAATTTCTTGGTGAAGTTACTGGAACCAAAAAAGTGATTTGCCATTTTCATCATCGGGAGTTTGTACGCTGCAAGTATGCTTTCTTACTTGATCTTTTGGATTATATGACTTTTGATTTGAGCATGCGTAAAGATTAGAATCTCATTTACATGAAGGAACTTAGTAACTGTCCAGACCAATCACCTACATCCTTGAGTCACCGTGGTACAATTGGCGACATGAACATTATTTGAGAAAGCATGCTTAATCTAAAGACTATAGAGAGTATTGAAATTCACAATAGGAATCTAGAGGCCCTAGGGGGTTTTACCATAGTGCCGCATGACCTGGACATCTACGTTCCACTAAACACACCGTAAGGCTTGGTTATTATTTTCCTTTTTCCATTTCCTTAGGATAACCAACTGCTTCATAATCACTGCTGTTAGGTACCATGGAATGAATTTACTTACTATGTGCTTCACTTCTGCGTGTATTGCATGAATTTTTCTGATTATAATATTTGTAGGAGTGATTGAAAACCTCTTTCACATGGGCATGGCACCTGGTTAGGTATAAGTTTTTGTTGAATTTTTGCATCTAGGGAAGTGTTCCCCTAGTGACTTTGTGCCTTAGTCACTAAAAATGGACAAGTTACATGACCCTTTGTATTAATTACTTGAGATGAGTAATTAATGCACTTTTGAGAATAAAGTGATTTTTAAATTAAATTCAACTGTAGTTGAGAGAGAAAATATTTAATGGAGAGAAAAGTGATTTTTCTTATCCATTGATGAGAAAACACTAGATTAAATGTGGGCCCTTGATCTAGTGTCCTTTCAACTACCTCGGGAAGGTGAAATGAATAGACGAGAAACAATATAAAAAGCACCCATTCTTCATTTTCACTCACCAAGAGAGTTGGAGAGCAAGTAGAGTTCTTGAGAAGAGGAGAAGGAGCAACAGAGAGAGAGACTGTGGCATGCATTCCTAGGCAGTGAAATATTATACAGCAACACAAAAATCAAGATGAAAGCACATCAACATGAATTCCAAGGCCGATGGCACACTTTTCGAGGCGCTGGATTTTGGTAGTCCATACATTCTGTATCGTTTGCGCCATCCATACAGTTCGTATGATTTTACTGTAGCTGGAATGAATTTCAAGGTAGAGTGGGCACAAAATTCGAGGGTGTTTTTGCTGAGACAACAAGGATGCATACCGAAATTCTCAGACCGTATTGGCATCACGTAATTCGAGGAGGAATTGACTGTAATTTACACCCTGTCCGTACTGGACTTTCAACACGCAATTCAAGAAGAATTTGCACAGGTTTCGAGACTGTTTGGCACTGAAATCGGGGCTGAAAATTGGTCTGCTTGGTTGTGATAAGTTGTATTCTGTTGTTGCATTATTTTACTGAAGAAATAAAATTACTCTCTCAAAAACAGGTTTTTCCCTTGTGGGTTTTGCCTGGGTAGTTTGCCAAAATTTGTGTCTGCAAATTTCATGGTGAATGCGTTAATTAATTTTTGCCTTTACAATTTGTGATATTTCTTACATCTTTTTCAGTGATGTCAATGTGATGCAAAACACTCATACTCAGCAGATTGAAACCAGTGTTATCAGAACCGGCCCGGAACCGGCAAAACCGGCCGGTCTGACCGGTTCACAGGGTCAGCCGGTCCGGTTTTTCAAAAAAATTTAAAAAACC